>CAUYLG010000392.1:0-114811 GCA_963573385.1 Cacajao melanocephalus | reverse complement strand
CATTCTGATTTCAGGTGTTCTCAGCCTTTTTGCACTGGTTTCTTCCCATTTTTGTGGATTTATCCACCTGTCATCTTTGTAATTGCCGACTTTCAGATTGGGTCTGAGTGGACGTCCGGCTTGTTGGTGATGAAGTTTTTTCTGTTTTTTAGTTTTCCTTTGGCGGATGCCCCTTCCTCACAGAGCTAGGCCTTCCCGGGTTCAGCTGTGCTTACTGTGAAACTCTCAGTCCTCAGCGCTTCCAATTGCTGTTCTCCTTGTGGGGATGGGACCAGCCAAGCCCGACTCAGAGGGCACCCAGTCCCATATACACCACACCAAGAAGCGCCACACCGGGGTGCCAGCAAAACAGCTGCACCGGCCAAAAGAGTCGCGCTAGTGACCTATGTGGCTCCTCTGCTGCATATCTCCTAGTTTGTGGGCAACAGAAATTCATCTGAAAGTGCAGCGTCCACTGGCTCTCTGCGCTTTCACTGGGAGCTACAATCCTGAGCTGTTGTTAATCAGCCATCTTGGATCTCTCCTCCTGGTGATGAAGTTTTTTCTGTTTCTTAATTTTCCTTTGGCAGATGCCCTTTCCCCACAGAGCTGGACCTTCCGGGTTCGGCTGTGCCTTCTGTGAAACTCTCAATCCTCAGCGCTTCCAATTGCTGTTCTCCTTGTGTGGATGGGACCAGCTGAGCCCAACTCAACGGGCACCCCGTCCCATATACTCCGCACCAAGAAGCGCTGTGCTGGGGCACCGGCAAAATAGCCACACCGGCCAAAACAGTCGCGCTGACGACCCGTGTGGCTCCTCCGCCGGGAATCTCCCAGTCTGTGGGCAAAAAACTCATCTGAAAGTGTGGCGTCCACTGGCTCTCTGCACTTTCACTGGGAGCTACAAACCTGAGCTGCTGCTAGTCAGCCATCTTGGATCTCTCCCAGTTCAGTTCTTTATAAATGATTGCATAAATAATGAATATTGTTGTGGTATCAGCAATAGAGTATGTAATAACACCCAACCAATTAAGACAAATGATACTGTAGGTATTATAATTGAGTTGTATAAAATTATAATGTGCAGTTGTCAGTCATCGATAATGACATTAATAATTTAATTATTCTAAGGTATTAACAAATAATTATGATCGAAGTAAGAAAGCAATGCATGTGAAAAATGCATGGGAATCATAGTTGGAATCCTGGCTCTTCCAGTTTGTTACTGAACCTTGGAAAATCACTCAGCCTCTTTATCAATTTTATCAGCTGAAAATTGAAGATACTGTTTTCATGTTGAAATGTCATTGTAAGAATCAAAATTATGTATTCAAATAACATATAACACCATCAATAGTCAGTTATTATTTTTATAATTATTAATCATTATTAATGGCATGGTAGAAGTTGAACCAGTCAGCAAATTGTTTTTCTCACAAATATTTATTCTGGAACATCTAAAAGAGAGGGTAACTCTACTACATGATTTAAAAAAAAAAATGGAACATATGCTACAAAAAATGAAGTCTTAGGAAAAAGGAAGCAAAAAGTAAAAAATACAAAAGTGACATGAAAAGAACAAGGTTCTTTGCATGTTACAAAAGAGTAAAACTGAGAAGAAAAATAAGAATAGATGAGAATATCTGAGAAAAATCTTTCCAGAGAAATACGTTTAATATCAGTCTAAAAATGATTTTGTAGGTATTTAAATTGTTGGCTATTGATACATAAAATATGTCTTTCATAGGGAAGATCCAGAAAGTGCAATAATTATCAATGTGCTATTTTCTTTGTCCCCATTTTATTCCCACTTCCACTGTGCCATTGTTATAGAAAACCAGGCACCCCAGGGATCTTGAAGGAACTTGTCTGTGTGTTTCTCACTATAATAGATGAAATTACTATTTCATAAACATATGTTTTCCAAAGGACTGACATTTTTGTTGGTTCATTTAATCAAATTTATACAGCTTGCAAATATTTTTATCATTTAAATACATAGTAAAATTTTTTGTAGCTCTCAAGTTGTCTTTCTCACAGCAAGATTAAGCATGCAAATTAACTTCATCTCAATGAAATTACTTTGGAATAAAATATGTTAGCATTAGAGGCAACCACGTCATTTTAACATAATGAGTTGTCTTGAGGTTTATCCCCTTCTAGGTACTGACAATTGCATATTAACCTTATGCAATTGATTAACCTTCTTAACGTTAGTTTAACCATTTTGCCCTCATCTGCTTAGGCAGATTCTCCACTCCTCTTGTGTTCTGCACTTTTGACTGGGAGACTCTAGAGGCTGTTTTTACTTTCCAGGTCTCATGTGTTCCTCTTGGAATGTTTTACAGCTACCCTGTTATGAACTGTCCTTTGCAGATTCCTGCTTTCTCTCCACAACTCCTTCCTGACTGTTCTCTGCTAGAGAAGCTGCATAATGGTGGTAATCTCCCCACGGTGACAGCTGCTAATACTGCCAAAGCTTCTGGCAAAATATACAAATATATAACTTAGTTTTCTAACTTCACGATTTGTCTGCTGGATACCAAATAATTATTTTTCTCATTATACTTTTGAGACTCTTTCATTAAAAAGCATCCCAGCTTCTGCCATTTTTCTTCACTTTCTAGGCTAAAGAACAAAGATCAAGAAGTCTCAAAATGTATGTTAGAAAAATTTTGTTCACTTCATTGAAAATATTTTTTGGGTTACATACTAAAGTTTGCTGGTTACACCAAATAAATTTAATTGCCAGTTAAACAAATAAAAAAGTCAACACTCTTTGGGAAAATATAACAGATTCAACAATACAAAAATTCACAATATCGACAATATTATGCAAAATTAGTTGAGATAAAGAAAGAAATATGACCCATAATCAGTAGATAGAATAATTGGTGGAGCCTGAGATAATGAGATCTTCCTGGTGATCTTGATGAAGATCAAGAGATCTTCTTGGCCAACTCTCTTTCACTTATCCATTTAAAAATATATTACATGGATTCATAACTGGGAGACAAGGAAGTAACATAATTGCAGGCTTTGCTGACTGTGTGTGAATTGAATAACAAATGAAGAGAAAAGGGCTATAAAGCAGCTGTTATAATCAAGCTCAAAGGCATCAGGGAAATATACTTGGAATAAAGAATAAAAAAGAATATCTCAGCAGAGGAATATCTAGATTCTCTTGGACAGTGCCAATGCCAATGTTTTCAGGGTCAGCTACTTCTTTTAGGACTTCATTTATGTTCTATTTGAATTTCATTTCTGGCATTATCACCTTCTATTTCCTTGTTGCTCTTTCATCTTTCTTGGCCAACTCTCTTTCACTTATCCATTTAAAAATATATTACATGGATTCATAACTGAGAGACAAGGAAGTAACATAACTGCAGTCTTTGCTGACTGTGTATGAATTGAATAACAAATGACCAGTGACCACTAACAGACTTTGAAGAAAGTGATGCTACTGGTTACTGATCATGATGCATACCTATTATTTGATGTATTAATTTGTGAACTAAGGAACTAGCAGCAAAGATTTACTCTACATAATCGTTCACAGTTAATTATATAATTACTCACAGTGGTAATACCTGAAATTTGAATTTTGTTGTTGGGGTTTGGTATTATTTAACTACAGTTCCTAAAATCCACATATATCAGAACTGAGCAAAGCAAGGACTATGTGTACATATTAAACTGGAAGATAGAATATATAAACTCTCTTTAGCAAATTGGCTTTGGGTTGAGAGAAAAGATATTTAAATGAGAAGAAATATACTTAAAACTCTCACAAATATCGATGTTCAGGATTATATAAAAAAGATAAGTCTGGAATTAAAATGTCAGGAAAAATATGTGTATGTGTGATATCAGGAAAACAACAGGAGAAAGTGTTTCAAGGGGGCTACATAGAATTTGTAAATAAGGCTGAATAGATGAATAAGAGAGGACCGAGGAAATTATCTCTAGAATTTTTTTAAAGTTAAGTTACTGATTAATTTCGGAAATTGAAACTAATTTTGAGAATTGAATGGGTAGTAATAGTGTGGATATAGCAATATTGCTCATGATTTCAAGATGGTTTGAGGTTGACTGTTATTTCAGCATAGTCTGTCCCATTTGAAAGTCTAGAGGATAAAAACGATAACTGCAAGAGTTATGCCTTTGAGGAAGTGGAATGAGGCAACATTCAGGGCACAGGCAGAGTTGTTAAGCTTTTATAGCATAACGAGAGGACAAGGAAAACAGGAGTGTAGAGGGCATTTTTTATGTGAGCACATATAGTATCACGGAATCTAGTTTTCCTGTGAAATAGGCATGGCCATCTGCAGAAAGTGATGGGAAGAAGAAGGTCTAGTTTTTTTTTTTCTTTTTTTTACTTTTTTAAAATTATACTTTAAGCTCTGGGATAAATGTGCAGATTGGGCAGGTTTGTTACATAGGTATACACATGCCGTGGTGGTTTGCTGTATCCTTCCCCTCATCATCTACATTAGGTATTTCTCCTAATGTTATCCCTCCCCAATCCCCCTATCCCCTGATATCCCCCCTCAGCCTCTCCACCCCCAGACTAGCTATTTTTAAGAAAGACCAAATAGATGCCATGGAGAAGGAGAGGAAGAGCTGACTAGGGAAATGTAAGAGGATTCCTGTGCAGTGGTGAGATTCTGCGGGATTACTGTGAGTTCCAGCCTCAGAGTTCTAGTCTCAGCAGTTCATTGATTTTTTTAAACTATCCTAAACAACCCATGTATAAACACAGAGAAGATAAACTATTGTACTGATACATGTTAAGTGACAGGGCATGTGCTGGAAGAAAGCAAGGGGCATTGGGTCCATTTTCTTAGCAAGCTCTAAAAATTAATATTTCAGGCATATATATATATATAAATAACTATATATACACACACACAGTCCATAGCCAAGTGCCAGCCAATAAGAAATGTACAGTCATCTAATGTATGATCGGAACTCAAGACATCATTCCACACTTATCTCTATTGCCCCTTTGAATACTTTGCAATTTAAAAGGTGAATAAAATGAAAGAAAAGAGATAGCACATCATACTTAATTTCAAAACTTCATGTTATCCCTAGGGAAATTTTCAGTGCTGACAGAATAGTCCCAAGAAAAGTTATTATTTCAAGGCTAAATTCAATGAAGTAAAAATAAGAGTCAATAAGAATAACCTCTGTGTAAGAATGAGATGAAAACAACACTAGAGGAAAATAACAACTGGGTTCTCATTGTAGTTTAACATCTGACAGTTTAGAGTTTTTATTGGAGTTCAGGCTGTAGGATGACAACTACCTGGCTCCGAATCAATGTTCTAGTGAGGAAACATGGGACAAGTTATTTAATCTGTCTCACTTACAAAAGTGGTTAATTACAGTACTGAAATTAATTGAGCTAATACATATAAAGTGCTTAAAAGAGTGACTGGCATGTATTAACAGTAAACATCGAATAACTGTTACATATTACTCTCAATCCAATGGTATTATACTATTGATTCTTCCAGCTCCTAAGATTTTTGGGAGAATACAATGAGATAATGTACATTAAAAGTTCTTATGACTTTGTGTGTTTTTATATAATTTATTCAATGTATTATGAGTAACTGACATTGTATGGAAAATTCATAAAACTTTTAAGATTAACAGAAGTGAACTCTAATTCATGGATAATTTTACATTTTATTTTTATTTTTATTGGGTGAAAGGTTGAGAGACTGAAGACCCAAAATTCAAACCTTTGAGCTAAAGAAAAATGCTGCAATTTTTTTTCCATGAACTGAACTACTCAATATACTTTTGAATTATGAAAGGGAAAATAAATATGAATTGTTCACATATATATGTGATTTATGCTGTGATGACTTATGCTTTAGAGAACTTTTGGGATACTTACTGGGCTATGTCCTTTCAAAAGACATTTGTAAAAATAACTCAATTATTAAATGTCTGGGGTTAATACAATTTTCTAAAATGCTAAGTATATATCCAAATAAGATTTTAAATGTCTTACTGTTACATAAAAGATTTTATAGCTATGTAATTTTCATAAAGATAACTATGCAAATACCTTTCAAATAGAACGCATATGTGAATGACTACATGAATTGATGTGTGTGCCGGAAATCATAAGTTAGATTCTTTCCTGATGAAGTCATTTCTCTAGTTGACAACTGTCAAAGCCATCTCAAAAACCCATGAATATTAAAGCACTGTTCACTGGCACATTTGGCATTTTGAAATCAGACAAATAGAACTCATGAAATATGAAAGGAGTGCTCCATGTCGCTTTGTAGAAAATGTTGCCATTAAGATGATGTATGAGGAAATTCACACCTTCATCTGCTGGGAGTGCTCAACTGTATTTTCAATCAACTGTATTACTTTGCTTTGATAGTGTTAACATTGGATCATATTCTCCTTTTTCCTGGCTTTAGGAGGTCTCAAAGCTAAGATTAAATGAAAGATTTTAAATTGTTGTCACATGCAATGCATGTTTAAACACAAATGCTTTGTTTTAACTTAGTTATATTGTAACAATCAGATCCTTAAAGCCTTTTTATTCTAGATGTTAGCCAAAGGCCAGGAATATTCCTAGGACTAATATCCACTGCCAATTTTTATTCTTGTATTACTGACTTAAGGAGTCCAAATTTATTCAGAAATTGTGATGGTTTCTTTCATATTTTAGCCTCAGGAAACTTTGTCCTGCCTACATTTTTCTTCATGCTTAGTGATATAATGAACTTGTCTATTTTTCTTGAAAACTTTACCTATTTTTAAATTTTTAAAAAAATTTTTGAGTCATTTTAAAGAAGGTGATCCTTTTTATTTTACTTTATAGTATTTAAAATATCAGGTAATAAGCATTCTTACTCATTCCGAAAAAGGACAGGCATAAACATACTATAAACACACTGAAAGTCTTAAAAATTAGTTTACTATGACAATGGCAAATTATCCTGAATAATAATATAATAGTAATAGTGATAATATGATTTTCACCATAACATCAAGATGTTTAATTAGTGCAGGAGTTTAGGAATTGTATATATTGCAATAAATACATTTTGCATCAATTCCTCTATACTAATGTATTTCCAACTCTTTAAATTTAGCAGTATGAAGACTTAAAATTACTTTTCCTTTAGAATAGAAAACATGTTCTTGATATCGGTGCACCAAAAGATACCTCAGGCAAGGTACCCAAAATCCTGAAATCCACAACTTCTGTAACTTTTATTTTGTATCACATTTTGTAATACAACTACCCTCTGTTTTACATAATTATCATGATATTCTGAATCTAATGTTTTAATGAAGGTATACAAATATATACATTTCTTAAAATAAGTGACTTGGAAACATTTTGCTTGCTTGTAAATTCATGAGTTTGTGTACTCATATTACTTTGGCAAATGTAAGATGACTAAGTGTGCACATAACATCACTGAGTCTGACTTGCCAAAGAAAATTCATACACGACCACAGTACATATGCTGAAGCTTCTCATTTGTGTTTTGAGATTGCATGTTTCTATTTATTCCCAAACTAAACACAACACACAGACACACACACACACACACACACACACACACACACACACACACACACACTCCCCTTAAGGAATAACGGATACCCAGATCTGTTCCTGAATTGTGGGTTACTTGCCTTCCCCTAAGATCTATACAAAATACATAAAAGGGAAATCACAGCTATGGCCCATTCCTCAAGGTGTCTGAGTTGGTACACAGCCCAGACAGTAGAGTGGGCTACAGAGTACTTTGAGAGCTCTTTCAGGCACAGGGGAGGTTAGTCACGGATGTGGCATTTTGCGACGTATCATATTAACTTACTACATTACATGTAGAATAAAACGTAGATGGTTTGGAACAAATATCCTTAAAAGAATTATGCCTTGTAGTAATGGTAAAACATCTTGTCTGAGCCCTGACAACTCACTAAAGACACTGATTTTAGCAGCAGTATAAAGTTGTGCTGAGAAAACAATTTTTGATGTTCAACTGATAATCATGTATGTTAAAAGTTATTCATCAAGCTGGAAGCCCTGAGCAATTAGTAGTGCAATAAAAATGTTATTAGGATATATGTAGAAATCAATTCATAAATGTCCAAATCATTGGCTAATAGTTTTTACTCTTTGGAATCCTTTCTTTCGGTCTCTCTAAAGGGTCTAGATGTTTTGTGTAAAGGGCAGGATAATATGATCTCTGTCACAATTACACAACTCTGCCACTGTAGCAGAAAGCAGTCATAGTAAACACCTCAATGATTATCTGTGGCTGTGTTTAATGCAAACTTATTCATGGCAATTGATGTTTTCTAAAATTTTCTCATATAATTATCTGATTTTTTTCAACTATTTTAAAATATAAAAATAATTCTTAGTTCATGGACCATAGGAAAACTAGTGAGAAGCCATACTTTGCCAACCCCTGGGATAACCGAGGACTGGGTTTCTGGGGAAGCAGTGGCTCTGTGGATCTTCATAATTTATATGGCAGGTGACTTCATCTAATTTAAAACCTCAGACATTCTAAAATTTTAGTGCAGGAATATATAAGCCACAGAAATGCTGAACTATATTTTCTTAGATTTTTATTTTTTAAAAAAATGCCCTGATAGCCAACTGTCCCTTCTACACTATAGAAAAAAATACTACGGTAATTACATTTATAGAATATATTCTTGTTATGGAATGCAAGCATTTGACAAGTGTGCTTTTACAGGTCACATATAGTGAATGTTACTTCTAGAAAATAATAGTTTCTCTCAAAAATCAGAGTTGTCTGATCTCTCTCACTTCCTGTCTCTTTCTCTCTCTCTCCCTGTGTGTGTGTGTGTGTGTGTGATAAAGTTGTTTAAACAACTTTAGTTCCAAAAGAGACAAGATAAACCATTAAAAGCCAGTAATAGGGAGATTGAAGCAAATTTGCACTAGAGAAAAGTTAACTTGTCATACCTAGATAGTCACTTTACAGGAGGTTCAAGAGTTAACATTTATTCAATATATATATAAGCACTTGGAGTTATTCACAATTTTCATGTACTATAAGATTACACTATATGTCTGAGTTTTGGATCTCTCCAATCAGGCTTTAAAGAGAAATTTAAATGGAAATAAGATATCTAAAGAAAATGGCAGTGATTAAATGATTAAGACTCATACTAACAATAAATCTTTCTACAAGAGGTAGATATTATTTGTTCTCTTCAACATTAATATTATGCATGTAAAAATTTTATCTATTTCTATTTTTTGGAAAAAATTCTAATGCAACATTTCTGAAATTTGTGGTTTGAGGATGACACCTTGATAGCTATGCCAATAATCTGATAAATATAAGCACTAAAAGGCTGCATCTTATTTATGTTCACAGAGCACCTAAGGCAGGTTTTAGCAGTATGAATGAGTTAGAAAATTTTGTTTTGGGGTGTGTTTATATAGACAAATTTTGTGTTCGGAAACATAGATATGAAATATCTCATTGATCATAATATGTAAGTGGATATCCACTTACACTCATATTATGGTCAATGATAACATTCTCTTCAGAGCATAAATATATATATATATATATATATATATATATATATATATGATTTTAAAAGTTTCTGGGGTACATGTGCAGATCATGCAGGATTGTTGGATGGGTACATACATGGCAAGGTGGTTTGCTGCCTTCATCCCCCCATCACCTATAGCTGGTATTTCTCTCTTCATTATCCCTCCCCACCCTACCCATCCCCCGCTGTCCCTCTCCTAGCCCCCCCAACTGACCACAGTGTGTGATGCTCCCCTCCCTCTGTCCATATGTTCTAATTGTTCAACACCAGCCTATGAGTGATAACATGTGGTGTTTGGTTTTCTGCTCTTGTGTCAGTTTGCTGAGAATGATGGTTTCCAGATTTATCTATGTCCCTATGAAGGACACGAACTCATCAAAGCATAAATATTAACTTTAAGGTAATCCTTTAACATTATTTAATCAAATGTAATTGTTACCTTTCCTTTTATTTTCCCTCAAAGACTGACACAACATTTAGTGATTTTTAATTTAATATGAGCAATACTCAGAGCATGATAGGTCTTATGATACATTGACAATTATGATGCCTATTAATCTTTTTTAAATTGTAAATAAGAAGTTTTTGTTTTACTTCCAAATTTTAGTGACCGAATTGACTTTTCTTTGAGTCGTTTTTGCTTAAGCAAATACAATGGATAAAACTGTATGAAACAGAATACCGTTAGCTTTCTTCTACATCCGTTTGCATTAGTTCGTTAGTAAAAATAAGGTATCTTATAATTGCTCAGTAGTTGCCAAATATTTTACTCCTTTACTGCTTTGTGTGACAGTCAAAACTTTTTGTGGATGATTTCAGTTGAGAAAGGAGTAATGCCGACTTACATGCTCCTTCCGTAAAAGATGGTGCTTCTCCATCACTGAAAGATGGGGCTATAATCTTAAATGATTCAGTTCTGTATTTTGGCATTAAAAAGCTCTAATTCCATTTTCAGATAAAATAAGTCTTAAAGTTATTATATCTAACATAAACATCCATCCGTGGTACTTTATATATAAATTATTACTCTGAAAAGAACTGGAATTAAGATTTCAACTTGCTTGAACAGAATCTCATTTCCTTGAAATACAGTAGGAGCAGTATTTCAAGGAAATGAGATTCATCTTCACAATGAGGCCGAGGACTTGAAAGCCAGAGAACTTGGCTGCCCACCGAATGGCAGAGATAGCACAATAGGTACAAAGTACTAAAGATGGCAGTCATTCTTACAGAAATAATGCTTCTTTAATACTTCCTTGCCACTCAATAAAGATAACCTCAGACTAACTCAATGTGTTAGATTTCATCCTTCTAGCCACAAAGTAGTGACAAAGGCCTTTATTAATTTTGCACAGCACATTCTTAAAATCATATATATATATATATATATATATATGTACACACATAATATACGTTTGTCTGGCACTAGCAATGATACATTTTTTAAAGAGCACATATTGTATGTTTAATCTAAGACCTTTCCATCTTGTATTTCATTGGAGTTTGTTCTCAATTCTTCCCCATAACCATTTTTTTAATTTATGGCAATTTGCACAGGTACTATATTGAAATTTGGTGGAGTTAGAGTAAACACACTTCATTTCATTGTTGTTTGGCATTTTTCAGTTATCATAAGGTACAAGTAACTACCTGTGGATCCTCTCCCACTAGGTGAAATTCTCCAAGTTGTCATGGTAATACACTTGATCTTAGCCAAAAGGCTGAGAAACAGCTGTCATTGTGGTACATGGCTGGGATGATAAAAAGAATCAAGGATCTTGGAAGACAATAGGGCATTTCTATGATAATCTTTGAGATGATTCCTGCATTTTTCTTCATCCAGCTTGAAGTCAGAATGGGGTAGGGGGAGGGCATACATCTCAGACTGCTCAGGTAGGTCTTCTCAGAAACACTCCTTTATAAAGTGATCCCCTGTTTGTCATCAACAGGAAATTTTATGACTACCAGTTTATTTTACATAATTCTATGGTGAACTTTATTTCCAGGTGCACTAAAATTATAAAACACATTAAAGTTGATGTTTATGTATATATGTGTGTATGTGTATGAGATACAGTAATATTTCACACACATATACATACAATAAAAATAAAATATATACAATATTTCCCCCATATTTTTATTCTTTATGAAATGGAGTCTAGCTTTGTGGCCCAGGCTAGAATACAGTGGGGCAATCTTGGCCCACTGCAACCTCTGCCTTCTGGGATCAACGATTCTCCTGCCTCAGCCTCCTGAGTAGCTGGAATTACAGGTGTGCACCACCACACCCAGCTAATTTTTGTATTTTTAGTAGAGATGGGTTTTGCCATGTTGGTCAGGCTGGTCTCAAACTCCTGACCTCAGGTGATCTGCCTGCCTTAGCTTCCCAAAGTGCTGAGATTACAGGACTGAGTCACTGTGCCTGGCCTACCCCATATTTGTAACTCTTTTCCTAATTTCCTTTGACCCCAGCCAAGAAAGATACTAGGTATCTTCATGATGCCCCTGGTTGTCTGACATGCCACGGGATTCGAAAGAATAACACTACCTTTAAGAAAATAAGTATCATATTTATTTTGTAAACCAGAGCTATTGTGGTTTTTCTTGATTGGATTAGAGTAGGTAGGTGAAATATTTGCATTTTTTGAAATTTACCTAAATATGTAATATGGCGCAAATCATTCAGTCTTTATGGCAATGTGGTAGAATGGTAAGATCAGACAGAAGACTTGAAATTAGCAACATTTAGTTAAAAATCTACATTGTTTCTCATATTTGCTTAGTGACCTTGGAAAGTTGTACCTATAAGAGTTTTCTTTTGAGTGAAATGTGAATGTTAATATCTATATTGCAAGATTGTTGTAGCAAAAGTGAACTGAATTTGACAAACCCATGAACTTAGCATACACATATATGCCTAATAAGGGTTATTAGCATTCACTTTTCCTGTACTTAAATTTATCAGTATAATTTAGCTAACCATCATTGCACTATTACCTATATGGCTCCGTCTTCTAGAGCATCACACAAATATTAATCCTGTCAAAATCGTAAAACACCTACTGTGTCCCAGCCACTATGCAAGAGGCCATAGAACTAATTAGTAAATCACTTATAATTGTTTGAATATCTTTCTTTTCCTCTAGATCCGTTCAATGCCAAATTCTTGCATGTTCTTTTCTTTTGGGGGTCACAATCACTAGGCATAGATGCTAGGGATAAGCATGGTATTTCTGTTACAGAAGAAAAAAACCAAGCACTTTTTGAACAGAGATGTACTATTTAGTTCCATTTAGAGAAATGAGAAAATACTTTCTAGAAACAATTGGCCTAAGACCATCTCAGGGTTTCCATAATCGCACACTATCTGGTGTGATTCTGTTTTTAAAATATAGAAAATAAAATAGTGAGGGACTTTGTAGCTTGTACAAGACCATATAGATCAGTATTTAATAGTGTCAGCCACATATGTAATCAAATTTTTATGTAGCCATTTGAAGTTAAAAAGTGAAATCAATATTAAAGATATATTTTACTTAACCTACGATATTAAAAAATAACAGTTTAACATGTAATCATGTAAACATTATTAATAAAACATTTCAAATAATATTTTCATATGAAGTCTTTGAAATTTGTAAGTATTTTACACTTAGTTTCATAGAAAATCCTTCAGCTATACTGACATTTAATAAAGCTCTAAGTTCAAAAAATAGATTTCCTTATATAGATTGTTGAAAACATACTTAAAAAGAATTTCAATAACTGAAAAAAGAACATTTCTTCTTATCTTCACATACATATTGACAGAACCAATTCATCTTTTCTTGATTAGCCATTGTTTCAATTAATATCTAATTTAAACTATCACTGTGTAAATTAAAAAGCAACTCTAAGTGTTCAAATATTAGAAAAAGATATTTCTTAGACATTTTCTTTTAGACTTTGCATCTGATTTATATAACATCAAGAATTAGAATCTACATATTGATTCATTTTAGAAATATGTATAAAATTATTACTTTTATTTTGAAATGTGTCAGCTTTAAAATACTTTTACATTTCTAAGTTCTTACAAGCTTTCTTTTTCCTTAGAACTTCAGATTTAGTTCATTCATATGCAGTGAGGTATCAGCGAAAATTGTAAACACCTTGCTATTTTTTGTCTTTGATAATTATATGTTTGGTAAACATTCCTTGTGTTTAAAGAAAATCATGAATTGAAGTTGAGTACAGTAAATATTTGTTAAAATCAACCAAAGACCATTAATAAAGAACACAGATATAATGAAAATTATTGTCTTTTTTCAGCAATTTCATAACAAAATTTCTGTATCAGGAGTAATAATTTATCCTACTATCTCAATCTAAAACTAAATTTCTTTAGTGTTGGAATCCAAGCTATCTTACATTTGGCCAAATTTACAAACTCAGATTTTGTATAAAATTGTTTAAATTTTTTGTTAGCATTTAATACAGATTCCAGACAATCAATTTTACCAATTCTTTTCTCAAAGGTAACTTCTTATAAAATTCACTCCATATTTACTGAAGATGGCTTCTAATACTATCAACTTCATTCTTTTTTTGAAGTTTTTATACACTTTTTTCATTTCGCACTGCCACAATAAATTGCAATTCATCATGAATTTTGTGATGTAATTACTTCCAACCTCTTTTTATTATTTTGCTAGTTTCTATATCGTCACTATATTATATATCAGCAGTAAATTCTTGCCAGCTGTGAAATTCTCCTTGCTAGTTGTGAAAATCCTAGATGGCCACTTCTTCAAATACAATGTTGCATCTACATTGAGAATCTGTTTTTAGTGGGACCACCTTCATCAATCATTTTAGCTAGATCTTCTGGGTAATTTGCGATAGATTCTACATCAGCACTTCCCGCTATACTTTGCACTTTTCTGTTATGGAGATGGCTTCATTCCTTAAATTTCATAAACCAGTCTCTGCTACCTTCATACTTTTGTCCTGCAGCTTCCTCACGTCTTTTGTCTTGGATCCTGAATCTTCCATCTAGACCATTAAAACTTTCTTCATATTAGCAATAAAGACGTTTTGCTTTTCTAGTATTTATGCATTCACTGGAGCAGCACTTTGAATTTCCTTCAGTAACTTTCCCTTTGCATTCACTCTTTGGCGAGCTGTTCGGCACAAATGACCTCGCTTTTGGCTCCTCAACTAAGCTTAATGATTTCTAGGTTTTGGTTTAAAGTGAGAGACTGGTGACTCATCTTTTCACTACAGGCCATTGTAGGGGTTGTTAATTGGATGAATTTCAACATTGTTGGTCTCAGGGAAGACCGAGGCCAGAGGAGAGAGACAGAGATACAGGGAATGGCCAGAGGGTGGATCAGTCAGAACACACAGAGCATGTATTGATTACATCAACCATCTTACAAAGGCACAGTTCGTGGTACCTCAAAACAATTACAATGGAAATATCAAATATTACTGATCATGAATCACCATAACAGATATAATAATGATGAAAACATTTGAAATACTGTGAGGATTATCAAAATGTGACTCAGAAACATGAAGTGGGCACACGCTGTTGGAATAATTACGCTGATAGACTTGCTCCACACAGCTTTGCAGAAAACCTTCAACTTGTAACAACCACAATACTTGTAAAGTGCAATAAAGTGAAGCACAGGCCGGGGTGGTGGCTTCGCAGTGGTAATCCCAGAAATAATCTGGGAGGTTGAAGTGGGAGGATCACTCGAACCCTAGTATTTGAAACCAGCCTGGGCAACATGATGAAACCCCATTTCTACAAAAATAAAAAATTACCTAGGCACGATGGCATGCACCTGTAGTCCCATATACTCGAGAGACTAAGGTGGAAAAATCACCTGAGCCCCAGGAGGTGAAGGCTGCAGTGAGCTGTGATTATGCCACTGCATGCTAGCCTGGGTGACAGGTGACAGAGTGACACCCTGTCTCAATAAATAAATACAATAAATTATAAAGTGAAGTACAATAAAACAAGGAATGCCTGTATTTGCCAATTATGTTTTATATAAGTAACAGTAACTTTTTGCGTAAAATTTTCAATTAAACACATTGCAATGTTATATAGTACGTGTAAAAGTCATTCAAACAGAATCAGTCCATGAGTCCCAATAGATCAGTTATGTGTATATGTATATAAAACCATAGAAATGAAACATGTGCCTAACATGTATTACAATGCAACATGAATACTTAGGTAATATAAAGTTAAAATAAAACTTAGTCCTTTCAAAATAATGAAATACTATATATGCTTTGAGTTCTTAAATTTAAATTTATTTAATTAAAAATTCCCTCAGTTGAACTAAACACATTTCAACTGTTCAAGGAGAATATGTGGTTACTGGTTGTGTGTTGTATAGTGCAGATACAGATAATTTGAACCTACGTGTTTCTGATTACAAAAGCTGTTATCTTTCGACTGTGCTGTGCTTAATATCTGTCAATAGATAATCTACACATTATTGATGACATCAGAGTAAGAGGCTGGGGAAAAAAAGAGTTAACACTTTCCATGGAAATTTTATAGACTATTCTTTTGAAGGTATAAAAATAGATAACCTTGAAGATTATGAAACACCTAAATTTAGAATCCTGAGGGTTTAATTCCAACAAATGTAATATTGTTCACAGGAGGTAATTTGGATATAATATTATATGAGTGAGCAAATGACATGATTCATGTGTACTTTATTTTTTTTAATCTAGAAAAAGCATTACATAATTTCTTATAATTTTGAATATTGCTTTTACTAAAGACCACGAGATTGAATTGTCTGCTCTCCTTTTTAATATTATTTAAATTTAAATATAATGATGTTTTCACTCTTTCTGTTTGACTCTGAAAATTTTTATCTTGGCTTAGATGATTGCTCCAAGTCAGTATTCTGCTCCAGAAATAAGTTTTTAATTAACACATGGATAAACATTTATTTATTTTACTGATTTTCTCCTGAGAATTTTGAAAGCCTTTCTGAAACCTTCACAGTTTTACACACACACACACACACACACACACACACACACACACACACACCACACACACACACAGGAAAGGCCTGCTTATTTAGGGTAGTACTGTGGTGATTCTACATAAATCAAAGTTCCATAGCCCAATAAAAAGGTAATATACTGAACCAGTATTTAGCAATTGGGTTATTAAATTCTTATTGCTTGACTAGTATATTGATTTCAAGCTGACAGGGACTAAAAACAAAAAATTCCTAACTGCATGTCAAAAATTCGTTCCAAAAAGACCCTCATGTGCTGGTTGGGTCTCAACCATTCCCATTGTTTTTTAAATTATAAAATAGTCTATAATAAATATTTTCACATTTCTCTATCTTCTAATATTTCTCTTTGAAAAGCCAACACCAGCTCTAGGCAGTCACCTACCATGATTAATGACAGAGGCAGTGGCCTTTGTGTTACAATGTTGTACTGCTACTAGAAGTTTTCAAGGTCACTGTTTCCTTCTGAAAAGTTCAAAGGAAGTTAAATATTCATAAAACATGACCTGATTTTATGCGAGGTGCTGTACTTGTTTTATGACAGCCCATTTTAACGAAAAGAAATGCAAAGAAATTTTCACTTTAAATACTTGACATCCAATTCAGCTGGGAATGTTACTGGAAAGCCTTTTATGATTGAGGAAAATCAGACAGATATTCTTTAGGAGCCCCTTATTTGGAAACATTATTTCCTTTACAGACATTATCAGTAAAAACCCTTTGACCTACCTAAATGACAGTCTATTAGTGTCTGATGTGCTAATAAAAATTAAGCAGTGAAGCGTTGAGGGTCACCTTATTGAACGCCTTTTTCCCATCCCAGGTTTATGAATCACATTTATCAGAAAGATTTGTCTTGGATGGGGAATATTTTGTTCTTAGACTTTACTTAGTAGCAATCTAAAGGATATCAAGAGGAAGGGAAAAACTCCAACAAAGCTAAACTTTGTTAATTTAGACAGGGAGGAAGGAAGAAAGGAGGGAATAAGGGAAAGAAGGGAGGGTAAGAGGGAACAAACGAAAAAAATGAAGTAAGAAAGGCAATAGCACTTCCGCGTTTTTCATCATAAAATTCTGTACTGGTGACTCCACTCTATTTATTTGGTACTAAAGTCTACTTCTGGATACTCTAAAATAATAATCATAGTTTTATGGCAAAATGGTATCCTATACAGTTTTATGGCAAAATGGTATCCTAAATGACATGCTGGAAAATTAATGGGTACCAATTACTCAGAATTTAATCAAATTTAATCAAAATCTACACAAACCGAGAATTTTTCTTTTGTTATATATAGGGATTTGAGAGATGGTTTATGTAACTAATTCCTCTTTAATTGACAATATCTCCTTGAATCGGCAAAATGTGTCTGATTTTCCATTATATAATCTTCCTTCTACTTCTGTCAAACTATTAGTATTATATAGAGAATCCCTTAAATATAATAGAAAAAATTGCTAATTAAATTAAGCCTAGAGGCAAGCCTTTTAAATAGTAGTAATATTTTCATCTTATAGGAATATATTATGTATATATGTTAAACAAAGCATAAGAAAGATAAATGAAGCATGATCCTTGCTTTCAAGGAAAATGTACATTTGATATGTACATTTGATATGTGCATATGTAAATAATTATAGTAGAAACAAAAGAATATTCTCAGTGCTGTAATAAACTACAACGAAGTTCAATGAAAGCATAGAGGAAGAAGAGAACAAAATTAACTATCTAATGAAATAAAGAATTCATGGGTACACTGGCATTTACTCTAGGCACTAAAACCTAAGCAGAATGAGAATGGGTGTTTAGAATTGTGGAAGAATGATAGGCATTTTCAGGGCCACATTTAGCCCAGTAGATTAATTATATATGTTTTTAAATGAATGAATAGTACCAGTAAAGGGCTAAATGAGTGTCTTAGAACAAAAAATGCTTTGGAATTATAACCAATATTCTAGGGGATTTGATTATTATACTTTTAAGTAATCAGAAGGCACTGAGAGTTTTGAGCAGATTGCCATAAATGCATTTGTATTATAATAT
The DNA here is from genome assembly GCA_963573385.1 of Cacajao melanocephalus. Taxonomy (NCBI): domain Eukaryota; kingdom Metazoa; phylum Chordata; class Mammalia; order Primates; family Pitheciidae; genus Cacajao; species Cacajao melanocephalus. Next base: position 96,133 of record CAUYLG010000392.1, on the reverse strand, counting down.
CAAAAACTCCACATATTTGCATGTTTCTCCAAAGGAGATAAGGTACAACTTACTGGAATATAAAGAATGACCAAAGCTATATTTAGAAACATATTTTTGTCACATATGAGACTCAGCATCATTTATATCAAGCATATGTATGAGTATGGTTCTACCTGCCAAAAATACATTGATTTCTAGAGGTGAATTAAAAAATATATAGCTAAGTTGTAGTTAAAGAAAAGAAATGTATTGAATAAGTCACCTGAAGAGTAAAGCATGAAAGAGTTGAAATAAGAAAAGTAATTAATCAGCCAGGCACGGTAGCTCACGCCTGTAATCCCAGCAGTTTGGGAGGACGAAATGGGCAGATCAAGAGGTCAGGAGATCCAGACATTGGCCAGCATGGTGAAACCTGATTCTACTAAAATACAAAAAAAATAGCTGGGTGTGGTGGTGCGTGCCTATAGTCCCAGCTACTCAAAAGGCTGAGGCAGGAGAATCACTTGAACCGGGGAGGCAGAGGTTGCAGTGAGCCTAGATTTTGCCACTGCGCTCTAGCCTGGTGACAGAGCGAGACTCCGTCTCAAAAAATAAAAAAGTAATTAATCATTTTACATTTATAAAAAACTTAAACATCATTAAAAGTTAGGAAAACTCAGTTTGATATTTTAGTTCTTTTTGTTTCACTTAAGAAAAGATATCCAACATGTGAAAGAGTTTTATTTTTTAATACATTTTTATTTTTTATACAAAAATATTGTACTTTTTTACCTATAATGATAGGTAAAAATATTCAATTAGATATTATAGAGCATTATTTTATATTTGCCAATAACAATGGTCAATATTTATTTGACAAATATATATATGTATACATATATATTCAATATATTTAACATACTGTATCAGAAGGCATGAATAATGGTGAAACCATTTTTCTTTGTTTCATATTTATCATGCCCAGCCTATGCAGATACAGGAGGTTCAAGAGATAAAAGGTAAGTTGCTATTTACTGAGTGCTTATTATGTGCCAGTCACAGTGCAATACACTTGACATATACTATGTTAGTTAAATTAACGCATGAGGTTGGCATTTAGTTCATTCATGCCAAAAGTAATTACTGCAAACAAACTTTGTGCTAGTATTGTATTAATTGCTTTTAGTAGAGCAAAGAGTGAGCTGTTATATGGTCCTTATTTCATGGAGCTAACATTCTAATAAAAAAATAAACATTATATAAGTCACTATTTTAAAATATGATGAGTTTAGATTACATCTCAAGGATATTTTGGTCACAGTCTTTATTTAGCTGACAGCTCAAGAATTCTGAAAGAAGTAATATTCAGTTCATGTGGGAAGGTTGAGAAGGAATATGGCTGGCAAAGAAACGTAAGAAGAAAAAGAGAGAAAAAAGGTTTGCGTAGAAAGGTAAAGAGATTAGGAAATGGCATTCCTCTAAGTCCACAGAAAGAAAACAAAACCACAGCACCTGAGGCACAGATCTCGATGTAAAGAGTGGCTAAGATTGAGTATAAAGAGTTGAGTGGGGAAAAATAATAGGAATACCATACATGCCATGTCAAAGACTTTGGACACTGACAGAGATTTAGGGCATTATTTTAAAAAGTTGACTCTAGTTATATTATGGAAATGGATTAGATAGAGATAATGTAATATTGGGGCTCAGGGTTCATAGTGCCCTCAGCTCCCCTGAGAAGATGTTTCTCCAGGTTCTTCGTCTTCTGCCCTCTCAAGAATGAGAGAGGGGACCACGGTGCAGTGTGTAGTGAATGCCAGACCCAAAAGTGTTTGTAGAAAGTGATTTATTTAGAGAGAGAAAAAGGAGAAGGAGAGAGAAACAGCTAACCCTCACACTGAGTGAGAGAATCCAGAAAGATGGATGAGAGAAAAGCAGCTTCCACAGTTAGTGGAAGGGAACAGAGAGAGAGAGATGGCATTTAGGAGGAGAAGACAGGCTTCCATGAGAGAGTGTGGAAGGGGACCCCAGAGGGGATATCCAGGAGAGAGAAAGATGGCTTCCACAAAGGAAGTGTTTGTGGAAGGGGACCCAAACATGGAGTCTGAAGGGCTGTGGAAGAAGGGGACTTTTAACCTGGGAGGAACCCCGACCTTCTCTAAGACCCCAGGCCAATGAAAGGAGTTCCTTAGAACTTCTGCTGGAGTGACTGACTCTTAGTTTCTTCCCACGCCCACAAAATTCAAACATAAAACCATTAAATCTCCCAGATAGAGAGAGATGGGAAGGGGGCATGGTGCTAGGAAGTTCTTGCCCTTAAAATTAAGCCCCCTTGTGGACCCGGAAAAAGAACACATTCCCTCAATAAGACCAGATAATGAGAAACAACTTCAAAGGCTATGGAATAATCTACCAAAAAATGTACCATATTTACCAAAAATGGTGATATTGTCATAGGGTGTGGGCAGTAGAGTTAAGGAGAATCAGGTGGATGTGGCTCTGAAGTAAGTTTAGTTATTTTTACTGATTACATGTAGAAATTGAAAAAACAAGGGAGGAGTAAAGCATGGTACTTGAGTTTTTTACTGAAAAAACTAGCTATGTCTAGACAATATATACTAAGACGTGAAAAACTGGAGAAGAACTACATTTTGGGCTTTGGTACATGATGAGACGGTAGGAGATGATGAGTTTGTTTCATGTATGTTGAGTTATGACTGTGGACATTTTACATGGAGTTTTCAGAAGCCAATGAAATACAAGAGTCCAGAGCTCAAGAGAGAATGACATGGAAAATAGAAACCTGCAGTTGCCACATGTAGATCATAATTACAGCCAGGAAATTAGATAAAATCTTTTAAGAAATGTGTAGAGGAGAGTCAAAAATACAGAGTTCATTTTGGAGCATCTACATTTGAGAGATGGATAGAAGAGGAAGAATAGATGGACAGAAAATGACAGGATGAAAACAAGAAAATATGGTTTCATGGAAACTAAGAGAAGAAAACTTTCCTTTAGGAATAAGTGGTTACTAATTTCCAAAGTTGTCAGGAAACTAAGCATGTTAACAACTGAAATACTCATTATATCTAGAAACATTAAAGACAGGGAAGAACAGTTTCAGTAGAACTTTAGAATTAGAACAATATATAGACTAGTTTTAAGACCAGTGAAAGGTAAGGAAATGTGTTAAAAATTTGATGGTCAAGGAGAAAAGAGATATACCAGGTCTAAAAAAGGTTTTGTTGTTGTTTGTTTGATTTATTGTGTATTGTTTTCTTTCTTTCAATTGATTGATTAGTTAGTGGGTTATCTGGTTAGTTTTGGGTTGGTTATTTGGTCAGAAAGTAGGAGAATTGACCAAATTCAACTGCCATTTTCATTTCTGGATATATATTGGTGTACACAATTCAGAGCTAAGCGAGATAAATTATCATTACATAAGATAAACACCTCTTCAATGGTACTGGAAAAGAAGAATGGTGGGAAGAAAAGTACTGAAAAGAAGATGGATTCTTGCATTTGGTAGAAGAAATGTAAATGATTTCTTTTCTTTTCCTTTTCTGTTTTTCTTGAGATGGAGTCTCACTCTGTCATTTAGTCGGAAGTTCAGTGGTGTGATTTCGACTCACTGTAAACTCTGCCTCTTGGGATTAAGCGATTCCACTGCCTCAGCCCCTTGAGTAGCGGGAATTACAGGTGCATGACACCACGCCGGTCTAATTTTTGTATTTTCAGTAAAAACTGTGTTTAACTGTGTTGTTCAGGCTGGTTTCAAACACCTGACCTCGTGATCTGTCCGCCTCGGCCTCCCAAAGTTCTGGGATTACAGACATGAGCCACCGCCCCTGGCTTAAATGACTTTATATGTAAAGATTTATTTATTCTCTGTAGAGTAAAGCCAGCTAAAGTCAGTGAAAGAAAAAATGGAGTCAATGGTTTAAAGTGTTCAGAGAAGATTTAGAATAAAATTGTGAAAAACAGGGAAATGTGGTGGCCTGTTGTGTTCAGAGAAGATTTAGAATGAAATTGTGAAAAACAGAATCGTTGGGCATTGCTAATAAATCTAATTGAGATTTCAGGTTATGAATTTATAATGATGTCAGGCTGTCTGAATTTTGCAGGAGTACTGAGCAGCCTGTGACTAGACATGAGAGGAGTCAGACTTATGACTTTCATTTACCAAAGAATGAAGGATTTTTTTTTCCAAACAGGCATTCAGAAAGATAATCAGACAAGATTGTAGGATATTAAAGAGATATCAGATGATATAGTGAATCATGAAATCTAAGGTGAATAGGGATGAAAGGTATGATAGCAGAGATGAATGCTAGGAAAATGTAGAGGCATATCAGGGACCAGAGATTAAAGAATACAAATAATTGGTGGAATGATGATACTGAAGCAGTTACATGGATATTTGGAGTCAGAAAGCAAACTGACCACCTTTGTGATTGCCAGTGGTATAGTTTTTGGAAAAGACAGGATGTACTCATGTAAGAACTTAACTGATTTGGTAGGGAGTATAATTTATTGAAAATGAGTCAAGAATATTGATGCAGTGCAAGATGTTGAAAAAGTCAGTGTAGAGGAAGGCTCTAGTTCATAAACTAAGACTGCCAATTACTATGAGGATGTGACTAGAAATGCTATCAGAAATGGCAGTGTAGAAATGGGATACATAGGGCTACACTCACATGGCAACAATCATCTGAGCAAATAATAAAAATATCTTTTCAGATAGGTAGTTTGCAAATATTTTCTCCTACTCTGTAGGTTGTCTCTTCAGCTTGTTGATGGTTTCCTTTGTTGTTCAGAAGCTTTTTAACTTGATATGATTCCATTCATCCATTTTTGCTTTGGTTGCCTGTGGTTGTGGGGTATTAAGAAAGCCTTGCCCACTCTAATGTCCTGGGAGTTTCTCCAATATTCTCTGTCAGTAATTTCATACTTTGAGGTCTTAGATTTAAGTATTTAATTCACTTTGATTTGTGTTTGGCATATGGAAAGCATAGTTTTATTCTTTGGCATATTGATACCCAGTTTTTCCAGGACCATATATTGAACAGACTGTCTTTTCTCCAATGTTTTTGGCACCTTTGTTGAAAATGAGTTTACTGTAGATGTATGGATTTACTTCTGTGTTCTCTATTACATTCCACTGAAACGTAATATGTTTTTATGTCAGAACCAAGCTCTTTTAGTTGCTATATCTCTGTAGTTGAAGCCAAGTAATGTTATTCCTCCAGGTTTCTACATTTTGCTTAGGATAACTTTGACTATTCTGGGTTTTTATGGTTCCATATAAAATTTAGGATTGTGTTTTCTGTTTCCATGAAGAATGACCTTGGCATTTTGATATGGTTTACATTGAATCTGTAGATTGCTTTGGATAATGTGGACATTTAAATAATATTGATTCTTCCAATCAATGGACATAGAATATCATTCCATTTTTTGTGTGTCCTCTTCAATTTCTCTCGTCAATGTCTTATAGTCTTCATTGTAGATATCTTTCACTTCTTTAAACTTTTCCAAATATAAGATTTTATCATGTGCAAACACGGATAAATTCATTTCTTTCTTTCAAATTCAGATGTCCTTTATTTATTTCTCCTGCCTGATTGCTCTATCTAGGACTTCCAGCAATATGTTAAATAACAACCATGCCTGTGCCAAATCCTAGATGTAACATAAACACACTATGGAGGATTCCTTAGCCAGCCTTGCCATGTTCCATATCTTAAAGAAAAGGATTTCAGTTTTTCTAGGGTTCTGTCATATATAGCTTTCCTTATGTTGAATTATGTCCCTTCTATACCCAGGTTTTTGAGAGTTTTTATCATGAAGAAATGCTGAATTTTATCAAATACTTTTACAGCATCAATTGAAATGATGACATGGTTTTTGTCCTTCATTCTGTTGATATTATGTATCACATTGATTTGTATATGTTGAACTAGACTTGCATCCCTGGGATACATTCCACATGGTCATGATGAATGATTTTTTTAAATGTGTTGTTGAATTCAGTTTGGTAGTATTTTGTTGAGGACTTTTACATCAATATTTATAAGGGTATCGGCCTGTAGTTTTTGTTTTTTGATGTGTCTGTGATTTTAGCATCAGGGTAATAGTACTGGCCTTGTAGAATGAGTTTGGAAGTTATTTCCTTCACCCTTATTTTTCAAAATAGTTTGGGTAAGATTGGTATTAGTTCTTTAAATGTTTGATAGAATGCTGTAGTGAAGCTGTTGAGTCCTGGGCTTTTGTTTGCTGGGAGGCTTGTTATTACGGCTTTGACTTTGTCACTTGTTATTAGTATGTTCAGGTTTTGTATTTCTTCATGGTTTAATCTTGGTAGGTTGTGTGTATTTGGGAATTTATCAATTTATTCTAGATTCTCCAGTTTATTAGCATATAGTTGTTTATAGTAGCCACTAATGATCCTTTCAATTTCTGCAGTATCAATTATAATGACTCTCTTTTCACCTCTGATTTTATATATTTGGATCATCTTTCTTTTTTTTAGTCTTGCTAAAGTTTTTTCAATTTTATTTAACTTTTTAAAGGAAAACCTTTTGTTTCTTTGATCTTTTGTATGATTTTCTTTCAATTTCATTCATATCTGCTGTGATCTTCATTATTTCTTCTACTAATTTTGGGTTTGGTTTGCTCTTGCTTTTCTAGTTCTTTCAGATTAGGTTGCTTATTTCGTCTTTCTTCTTTTCTGATTTAGACACTTATAGCTATAAACTTCGACCATAAACTTCCATCTTAGTACTGCTTTTATTGTATGCCATAGGTTTTGGTATGTTGTATTTCCATTATCATTTGTTTCAAGAAATTTTTCAATTTTCTTCTTAACTTCTTCATTGATTCACTGGTTGTTCAGTAGCATATTATTTAATTTCTATGTGTTTGTATAGTTTCCAAAATTCCTATTATTGATTTCTAGTTTTATTCCATTATGATCAGAAAAGATGCTTGATATTATTTCAACTTGTTGAATGTTGAAGACTTGTTATGTGACCCAACATATGATCTATCACTGAGAATAATCCATGTGCTGAGGAAAATAATGTGTATTCTGCAGTTCTTGGATGAAATGTTCTGTAAATATCTATTAGGTCCACTTGGTCTATAATGAAGGCAAAGTCCGATTTTTGTGGTTGCTGTTAATTTTCTCCCTGGAAGATCTGTCTAATGCTGAAAGTGGGGTGTTGAAATCTCTACTATTTTTGTATCAGAGTCTATCTCTCTTCTTAGCACTAGTAATATTTGCTTCATATATCTGGGTGCTCCAATGTTGGGTGGATATGTATTTAAAACTGTTATATCCTCTTGCTGAGTTGACTGCTTTTTCATTACATAATGACCTTCTTTGTCTTTTCTTATAGTTTTTGTCTTGAAATATATTTTGTTTCATATAAGTATTGTTACTCGTGCTCTTTTTTTGCTGTCCATTAGCATAAAATATCTTTTTGCATCCCGTTATTGTCACTCTGTAACTTTATAGGCAAAGTGTGTTTCTCATAGACAACAGATTATTGGGTCTTTTTTTTTAAAAAAAATCCATTGATCCATAAAGACATCAAATTGCTCTGTGGATAAAAATCTAACATGATTCTTTAAAATGGACAAAATATCTGAATAGACATTGTTCAAAAGAGGACATACAGGAGACAGGAGCAAGATGCTGGATAGGAGTCAGGATTAACGTGCATCTTTCATTTGGAATGAAAGAACATATGTGGAAACTCAGACTGTGAACTTTTGTTCCAAAAACCACTGAGTATATCAGAAAAACAGAGAATTCACAGATCTTTTGAAAAACCTGACATGCTGCTGCAAATTCCATGAGACAGGTGAAAAACTATGAGTTCCCAAAGTATGAGAGGAGAAAAATCTGCCTCTGAACAAATTCCACTGGGGAATCAGACAATCCAGATCACGGGAGAAGGATTTAAACTTACTTAGAGTTGGAATGGATTTAGGGAGTCTCACAAAATATAAATGTAGAAGTAGCAGCAGGAAGAGCCTTATAGGCACTCCCATTCTCCAGCTTGAGCCCAGGGAAGCCATACCTGACTATATCTCACAGGGGCCTTGGGAAGGCAACTAGCAGAATTAGGGAAGGATCACAGGGTGAAAGTAGCTTCAAACTAAATTTTGTAATAATATTGATTGGGCATGAATTTGCCTGAGCAGAATCCAGGGGTCGAAAGAGAACTGCTGCAGATATGAGTGCAGAAGCTGATACTGTGGGCAGATTGGGAGGGGTGTGACCTGAAAGTCCTGCTTGCTTTCTCAGTATTGAAGCTTATGGCCTGGGGCAGGTCTGAATTCTATGTGCAGGCTGCCGAGATCTAAATTCAGAGCTGTTAATAGGATACTGAGGGAGCAAGACCAAGCTTGCCAACTGTGTGGGAGCTAGATGACACCTTTCACTACTGGCTACCCCCTACTTCTCTAGCAAACTATACTGTACAGCAGAGGCAGCCATACTCCCCTCTGGAGCATTACTCCAGCAAACTGAGAGCCACTCCCCTAAATCCCTATAGTGGCCTCAGCAAGCCCTGCCCAAGAACAGTCTGAGCTCAGACTGACCTAATCCTTGTCTTATGCTGGCCACCGCTAGAAGCCCCAAGAATCAAATTAGGATAAAATAAATATCAAAGTCTGGCCAACGTAAGACAAGTTTATATGCCATTACTACAACCACAGCCGATATCCCATTACTACAATCACAGCTGGTACTCTGTTGAAAAGAACACCTCCTGGCTGGAGGCCAACCAATTCAGGCCATTACAGCAATGCAAGGCAGAATAACTCTGCTCCCAGGAAGGGGAAAACAACCGCCAGTCTCACCGCCTGCAACACCCTGGCTAATCAGAGGTCCGGAGTCTGTCTGTGTGACTTCACTGCTAGTATAACCAGCATTTGAGAAAGTCAGTACACTGAACATATCTACAACCAAGGATTCTCACCATGGATTCTCAGAGTCTACATCACTCCCCTGCAATCTCCACCGTGAAGGTGCCTGTATCCATGGCTTGGAGACCTGAAGATGGGTCCCATCACAGGACTCTTTGCAGGCATTCCTCAGCACCAGCCCAGAGCCTAGTAGCCCCAGCGGGTGGTTAGATCCAGAAGAGCAATAACAGTCCCTACAGTCTGGCTCTTAGAAAGCTCCATCCCTATGGGAAGTGGGAGGATACCATATGAAGGGATCACCCATGGGACAAAAGAATCTGAACAGCAGGCCTTGAATTCCACACCCTTCTGCCAGTGGGTAGTTTCTCACAGCAGAAACACACTCAGAGTGCTGGGTATCATAGGGAAAGTCTGCAACTCTACCCCAACAGGCAGGCAGCCTCTCTGATTGTGAAGGGCTTTGGATAAGGGGTCCTTGTTATCCCCTGGCACTCTACTGCAGACACAACTGGGGCTTCCCCCACGCGAACGCAACATGGAGGCATCTATAGATAGCCTTTCTGGAAAAATCTAGCTCCACAGGAGGAGCACACTCAAGATTCATGCCGGGAAGAAAGGCAGAGTCATAATTCCTCCCTACTCAAAACATCAACATTTCTGTAGATGAAAAGAAGTGCCTGTCTGATCTGAATGGCTGAAACACTAGGACAGGAGTGAGGCTATGAGGTGAGTAGCTTTCTTGCTTATCTGGCAGAGGAGCTGAGGTAGCTCCCACTCTTCTCCCTGATAAAAAAACCTCAGCACATCTAAATGAAAGCTCCCCTAGCCACCTTCATCAAGGCTGGGATCTCAGGCCATCATTGGGTATTACATCTACCCACCTGCCTTAGTCACAACCAGTACCTACTCAGGAATACCTCCCCTATTGGTCTGAAACCTAAATCATTAACTCAGTAAATAAAACATCAGGAAAAAATTAAATAATAAATAAAGTTTACACTATGAGAGAATGTGATAAGCTTCAAAAGATTACTGTCATTTCAATTCCAAAGGAGACAGTGAACTTGCCCACATACCAAGAATATAATTGCTAAACCAAGCATGAGGGAAAGCCAGCACATAAAGACTCTCTATAACTAAGGATCTCATACAGAGTCTTCACCCCTAGAAGCCCCAAGAATCAAATTAGGATAAAATAGGATGTTTTTATCTTATAGGATAAAATAAACATCAAAGTCTGATCCTTAAGGAGGGATAAAAAATTAAATTAAAAGAAAACACAGTCCATGTCAAAAATAAATTCAAAAACAATTTAAAGACATAGTCTACCCAAATGAGAAGGAGCCAGAAAAGTAATTCTGGTAATATGACAAAATGGGATTCTGTAACACCCTGAAAATATCACACTAGCTTCCTAGCAATGGATCCAAACCAAGAATAAATCTCTCAATTGCCAGATAAAGAATTCAGAAGGTTATTGATTATTAATCTGCTCAAGGAGATGCCAGAGAAAGGTGAAAACCAACTTAAAGAAATTAAAACAACAATACATAATACGTAAAAAAAAATTTCAGAGAAATGGATAGTATAAAGGAAAAGACAATCACGGCTTCTATAAATGAACAACACAGTTTGTAGAGAAGCAGGTGATAAAGCAATTTACCTGATACATAACTATTTGGCTGAGAAAAAGAAAACAATTTTTTGTTAGAAAGTATGTGTATTGCCATTTTTTTTATTCAGAAAAGTTAAGTCATAATGGGCAGCAGTAACACAGCCATATGATTTCTATAGGCTAATTTCTTCCAAGTGAACATATAAACTGTGTCTGCATGTAACGTTTTCACTATCATTAAATCATTCTTATACAGGAAAACCTGGGAGCTAAAGAAAACATTCATATTTAAGACATCAAAATTGTGGTTCTCTTAACCAAACAAATGACTTAACAGTAAGTCATCACCATCACACACATGTAGTCCATATGCATCTTAGAGCAGGCCTGATGAATTCCAAGACAGTAAGTATACATGTTTTATTTGGATGGTGAGGAAATATATAACCCAATGAATGTTAGTAATAGCACAACTTACTCTGCAATTTCTGAGAGGATAATAAAAAGCATTATGTAATAATCTCTTTTAATATTAATTTATAGTTTACTTTTCATGGTTTTTTTGCACCAACATAGCTACATATTATATTTATTTATTTTTTAAGATGAATCTATAAAAGCTTTATGTCAAAATCCTATAAACCATAGTTAGTTGTTTATCATTTCAGATTTTCTTGTTTATTTATTTTTATACCTGCGATATAGATGTAAGTATTTTTGGATAGATGGATGGATGGATAAATGATAGGTAGATAGATGACAGATAGATTCTAATAGACATATTTCATATTTAAATAATTAAATTTTATAATAATATTTATTAGATTTCTTCCCAATTCTTTATATCACCAATGCATTATCTTCCTTCTGTTTTCTCGTTAGATTCTCTGCTCTAAAGTCAGATGTATAAAAGCTATGTAAGAACAATTCCATGGGGTGTATATCACTTGAAATCCTACAATTCTAGGTAAATTTAGCACTGCTTTGAATTACTTTTAGTGACCTTGGATGCAAGCCAATTTGTATAAAAAATAATGGTATAAGACATTTTTAAATTACAACATCCATCATGTTCCTATCTTTTGCCATGAATCCTGAGAAATTTCTAATGAAATTTCAACATAAAAAATCTTGATCCTAATTGATCAATAAAGGGTCATAATATCTAACAAGTGGTTCTATATTGTGGTACACTTCAGCACACTCTCTCTAATTTGTGTAATTCTAATTTATTTCATTTTTCTTCTATTTTAAGGGAAATGAATAATTTTTATCATTATGAATCAATCATAATGCATTTCTCCAAGTAGCCAAAATTCTTATGTCATTTTTCAGAAATGTGTTGAACATAATTTGGTGATTTTAATGCTATTCCTTGAATTTCACTTGCTGGGCCACAAATAGTAATACTCATGTGTTTTTTAGCAAGATGTATTTTATATACTTAGTGACTTTGATATATGTATGAATTTTAATGTGATTTAAGTGAGGATAAAAACAGCATACATAACTGTTTTTCATTATTATTGTTGACTTTCTTAAAGACAAAAACATAATATTGAAAAAAGGCCTTCAAATTCAATTTTATTTGCACTATGAATGATGTAAGAGAAGTATTCTATTATTGTTTATACTTTTGAATAAGATAACAACTGCTTTGAAAGATGAAGTCCTATCTTGATATTTCAGAAATAATTCATAGAAAAGAGAATGTAAATAAAATACTTTAATTTTTTAATTTTTATTTTTTATTATACTTTAAGTTCTGGGGTGAAAAATTTCAATAGACTAGAACAAGTAGAAGAATGAACTTCAGAGCTTGAAGACAAGACTTTCAAATTAACCCAATCAAACAAAGATAAAGAAAAAAGAATTTTAAAAAATGAACAAAGCCTCCAAGAAATTTGAGATTATGTTAGATGGCCAAACCTAAGAATAATTAGTATCCTGAAGAAGAAGAGAAATCCAAATGTTTGGAAAACTTATTTGAGGGAATAATTAAGGAAAACATCCCTGGTTTTCCTAGAGATCTAGACATGGAAATACAAGAAGCTCAAAGAATTCTTGAGAAATTTATGTCAAAAAGATCATCACTTAGGAACTTAGTCATCAGGTTGTCTAAAGTCAAGACAAAAGAAAGAATCTTAACATCTATGAGACAAAAGCATCACGTAACCTATGAAAAATGTCTATCAGATTATCAGCTGATTTATCAGTAGGTACCTTATAAGCCAGAAGGGTTGGGGTCCTACCTTTTTAGCCTCCTGAAACAAAATAATTGTCAACCAAGAACTCTATATTCAGCAAAACTGAACTTCATAAATGAAGGAGAGATAAAGTCTTTTTCAGACAAACAAATGCTGAGAGAATTCACCACTACCAAGTCAGCACTACTAAAAATGCTAAAATGAGTTGTAAATCTTGAAACAAAACCTTGAAATATACCAAAATAGAATCTCCTTAAAGAATAAATCCACATGGCTTATAAAACAATGAAAGAAAAAAATAAGGCATTTAGGCAAAAACTAACGTGATGAACAGAAAAATATCCCACATCTCAAAAACCACCATTAAATGTAAATGGCTCTAATGCTTCACTAAGAGATGCAGAATGGATAAAAATCCATTAACCAAGCATCTGCTATTTTCAAGAGACTCACTTAACACACAAGGACTCATACAAATTTAAGGTAGAGGAGTGGAATAAGGTATTACACACAAATGGAAACCAAAAGCAAGCATGAGTAGCTATTCTTATATCACAAAAAAAAGACACTTTAAAGCAACAAAGAGAAAGAGAGACATTATATAATGATAAAAGAAGTAGTCCAACAGAAAAATATCACAATTCTAAATATATATACACCTAAGACTGGAGCTTCCAAATTTACAAAGCAATTATTACTAGACCTAAGAAATGAGATAGAAGGCAACACAATAATAGTGGGGGACTTCAGTACTCCACTGACAGCACTAGACAGGTCATGAAGACAGAAAGTCAACAAAGTAAAAATGAACTTAAGCTATACCCTAGAACAAATGGACTTAACAAATATTTACAGAACATTCTACCCAACAACTGCAGAATATACATTTCTTTCATCAGCACATGGAACATTCTCCAAGATAGATAATATGACAGGTCACAATATGAGTCTCAATAAATTTTTTAAGAAATCAAAATTACATCAAGTACCCTCTCAGATCACTGTGGAATAAAACTGGAAATTAATTCCAGATGGAACCTTCAAAACTATATAAATACATGCACATTAAATAATCTGCTCATGAACGATCTTTGGGTCAACAACGAAATCAAGATGAAAATTGAAAAAGTTATTGAAATTGAATGATAATAGTGACACAACACATCAAAACCTCCAGGACACAGCAAAAACAGTGTGAAAAAGAAAATTCATAGCATTAAATGCCTACATTGAAAAGTCTGAAAGAGCACAAATAGGCAATCTGATTCCACACCTCAAGGTACTAGAGAAACAAGAACAAATCAAACCCAAACCCAGCAGAAGAAAAGAAATTACAAAGATTGGAGCAGAGCTCAATGAAATTGGAACAACAACAAAAAACAAGACAAACAATGGCAAACAGGTATATGAAAAGGTGCTCAACATCACTGATCATCAGAGAAATGCAAATCAAAACTACAGTGAGACATCATCTCACCTCAGTTAAAATGTCCTTTATTGAAAGGAGAGGTACTAATAAATGCAGGTGACAATGTAAAGAAACAGGAACTCTGGTACACTCTTGGTGGGAATGAAAATTAGTACAACCACTACAGAGAATGTAATGGGGGTTCCTCAAAAAACTAAAAATTGAACTACCAGACAATCCAGCAATCACATTGCTTGCTATATATATATACCCCAAAGAAAGGAAATCAGTATATTGAAGAGATATCTGCACTCCCATGTTTATTGCAGCACTGTTCACAATAGCAAAGGTTTGGAGGCAACCTGAATATCCATCAGCAGATGCATGAGTAAAGAAAATGTGGTATATATGCACAATGGAGTGCTACTGAGTCATAAAAAGAATGGGATCCTGTCATTTGCAACAACATGAATGGAATTGGAGGTCACTATGTGAAGTGAAATAAGCGAGGCACAGAAAGACAAACTTTACATGTTCTTCTTTATTTGTAAGAGCTAAAAATTAAAACAACTGAACTCATGGAGATAGGGCATAGAAGGATGGTTACCAGAGACTGGGAAGGGTAGTTGAGGGCTCAGGGTTCAGGGGGTGGGATTAGGGATGGCTAATAGATCCAAAAAATAGTTAGAAAGAATGAATAAGACCTAGTATTTCATGTCACAACAAGGTTATTATAGTCAATAATAATTTAATTGTACATTTATAAATAACTAAAACAATATAATTGGATTGCTTTTGACATGAAGGATAAATGTTTAAGGTAATGGATGCCCTTTTTACCCTGATATGATTATTATACATTACATGTCTGTATCAAAATGTTTTACATACCCCACAAATATATACACCTACTATGTACCCACAAAAATAAAAAAGAAAAAATTTAAAAAGGAAAATGTGAAATATATAAACATTTATATACCAGTCAACCATAAAAAGGAATAAAATCCTATTATTTGAGTTGATGTGGATGACCCTGGAGGACATTGTGTTAAGTAAAGTAAGTCAAGCACAGAAAGACAAATACAATATATTTTTACCCATATGTGAGAGCTAAAAAAAAGTTGATCTCATAAAAGTGAAGTGAAATAATGGTTACTCAAGGTGAGGAAAGAGATGGGTATATAGCCAAAACTTGTTTAATGAGGGCAAAGACAGGAGGAGTAAGTACCAGCGTTCCATAGCACTATAGGGTGACTACAATTAACAACAATTTATTGTATATATTTAAATAGCTAAAAAAGAGGATTTTGAATGTTTCCAACAAAGAGAAATGATAAATGTTTGAGGTGATGGGTTTGCAAATTACCCTGATGTAATCATTACACATTGTACATGTGCATCAAAATATCACACAGTGCCCTATAAATAAAATATGTACAATTATTCTGTCAATTAAAAATGATAGTAATTTTAAAATACCATATGCAAAGCTATAATAATGAAAGCCAATCAGTAATTGCCAGGAGTGAGGGAGAGAGTGAAGAGAGTGACAACACAGGGTTGCACAAGAGAACTCTTAGGGGTGAGGGAGAGGTCCTTTGTAATGATTGTGGCAATGGCTAAAAAATGAATGCATCTGTCAAAACTTATCACATTGTACACTTAAAATTTGTGGATTTTATTTATGTAAATTATACTTTACTAAAGCAGAGTCCTCAAAAAATAAATTAAAAAAGAAACAAACTAAAAGCAATAATAATGATGTTAGGAGATTATAGGGGAGTAAGAGAGAAATGATCCAAGTGGAGTCATGGGAAGCTGAAAGGACAAAGACCTGTGCCAGCCTCTGCCAGAGGTGCAGCATCAGAGGGCAGGCAGCTTCCATAGAAGCTGTGAAAACCTCAGGAGAGGGTTTACAGTTTATTCTTGAATGTACTGGCAAATTTCGCTGAAGACACTGAAAGTTTAAATAGAAATACCATTTGACCCAGCAATCCCATTACTGGATATATAACCAAAGAATTATAAATTGTTCTATTATACAGACACACGCACACGTATGTTCATTGTGGCACTGTTTACAATAGCAAAGACCTGGAACCAACCCAAATGCCCATCATCGATAGACTGGATAAAGAAAATGTGGCACATACACACGATGGAATACTAAGCAGCCATAAAAAACAATGAGTTTGTGTCCTTCATAGGGACATGGATGAATCTGGAAACTATCATTCTCAGCAAACTGACACAAGAACAGAAAACTAAACACTGCATGTTATCACTCATAGGTAGGTGTTGAACAATTAGAACATGTGGACACAGGGTGGGAGCATCACACACTGTGGTCAGTTGTTGGGGGCTAGGGGAGGGACAGTGGGGGGTGGGGAGGGATAACCTGGGGAGAAATACCAGATATAAGTTATGGGGGGATGAAGGCAACAAACCACCTTGCCATGTATGTACCTTAGACTTCACCAGTGATGCCATATGATCAGGACTTCACTTTGTGGGAAGGATTGTAGTTGCTAATTTAACTATCTCCTTATAAATTAACTAATGCAACAATCCTACATGATCTGCACATGTACCCTAGAACCTAAAGTACAATTAAAAAAATACTTTTTTAAAAAAGGGCATGCATCACTCTCTATGAACCTTAATTCATGACTGAACTGCACCAAACTCAAAACTTACAAAGTTCTAAAATAGCCTTTTGATTTTTTTGAAACTCAGTTTAATGCCTTCTTAGTTCTAGTACTTGATGTTAAATGTATTCAGACTAGGCCTTTTTACTCTACTAAGACTTTTAACTCACTCAGCTCACTTCCCTGGTAATTTCAAACAAACAAACCTCAGGCAATAATAGTCATTGTCTAAATTACTTATCCTTTTAATATTTTATTTCTATTGCCAGTAAAATTTTGGGATTATCCTATAATATAAACAGTTTTCTCTGTTTGGTTTATCTCAATGTTTCTTTGCCTTCCATCCATCCCTGATACTTTTTCTCTTCATTCCTCTGCCTATCTTGTAGAAATCTCCCTAATTTAAAAATATGTCATACATTTGTACAGACACAGTTTGAGTATATTTATTTAATCAATTATGCAAAGCGTAGTTTTTATACATAAAATATAAAATATTAAACTGCATAATACGTATTCTAATTTATAAGCCTCATCAAACTGAATTGTATATTACCAACAACAACAAAATGCCCATTAGAAAGGCAATCTTACTTCTTTTCCTCCTCATATAAGAATATAAAGTATATATTTTCATTGGAATTTAGAAGCTAAAAGGTACTTAGCAATTGATATACAAAATAATCTTAATCCTATAACTCGGGATCAACGAGAGCTTTATGAATTAGGACTTTGGGAAGTGCTTTATTTTTAATGAAACCGCTTTAAACTTTGTGAAGCCATATATATATATTCCAACAGAATTTATTAAAGAGTTAGAATATTAAGATTGCATGCACTGAATTTATAAATTTATTTAGAAAGAATAGTTAACTCTACCAATATTGAGGATGTAATATTGCCATTCAGTAAAAGAAATATGCTTCCTTATTCGTGTAAGTACCTTCAATGTAAATTACAGTTTCTTCTTGTAATTGTGTTTACTTGTAGGCATTAAAATATTTTGTTGGACTTACAGGTGTACTGTCTATACTATTTTCTGATTGCTTATGTCAGGAGCCTAGCTGAGCTGGTAGAGAAAGAGCTGAAATTTCAGGTGTTAGATTAGCTGATTAAAGCAACAAACCAAAAATTAAAGAGTCGATCACTTACTCTTAGTATGGTATCAACAAGAGTTTAAAAGCACAGAGCACTCTCTCCCCCGATCCATATTCCCCTACGGGAGAGCACTATGGTCAAAGGTCAAGTGGATAAATTCAGACCTGGGGTCACGTCAGTGTTGAATGAGCATAAATAAAAGCTTCCTGCAGTTTTGTGGACCCTAAGGGAAGGGCTGGGGGCAGTAAAGGGAAAGGACTAGGAGTTGAAAGGTACTGGGTACTGAGTCAGACTGGGGGAAAGTGTCTTCAAGTTTTCCCCCTGCTCTAAGGAGGCCTCAGATGTCTGAAGAATACCTGTGCCCAAGGTGTCAGATAAAGAGACTCCGAAAGAAGCCACAGTGACTAAGAATGTAAATGTGTCAAGAAGCATGACAGGCCATCCAGAGGCCTGAGATCATGACTGCAACTCTCTGTATAGACCGTGATGCACAGACTGTACATCACGTCTGCTGCAGGAAGGGCAGCTTTCCCCTTGGAGTCTTGCCAGGTAAAGCCTCTGAAACTGCATAGGTAAGGTCAGGCCTGAAGAAGCACCAGCAGATTTGTAAGCAGGAGTCAGACTCCTCAGTTTAGTGCAGCTGTATAGAAAAGTATAGATGTTTATATGGTGATACAAAATCTATCTACTTAAAAAAAAAGCTATTTTTAGACTATATCAGTATTGTATCTCAAATGTTTTGTATAGCTAATTTTATCTCATACAAAACAATGTACAATGACTGGGGATAAATAACTCGAATTAGTAACATGATTTAAGGACATCACATTTGACTGAGTTTTTCTGAAAAACAAATTTGGAAGAGCCCCAAATCGATGTTTTCATGCATTAACCTGTTAGAGAGGAGAAATACAGAATGATTAAATGCACAGGATGTGGAGCCAGATTCCCAAGGTGTGACCTCATCTCTGCAAGGTAAGAGCTTCATAATTTGGAGAATGCTGACTTTTGTTTCTGTTTCATCTTGAAAATGGGGATAACAAAAATACCTACTTCATAAAAGTTTAAACATATTAATGTATTTATTGTGTCTAGATTTTGCTTATTTGTTCCCCCTCTTAATTCTACAAGATTTTTTTTGGACTTCTCAAGCCCAATTCTGAATAAACAAAAATCTAGTCCTTCTGAAGTACCTCGTGTTGCTACCAACTACCTTCAGGTCTCATATATTACACATGCTAAAGCCTCCCTGCCTTGCTTCTATTGGAAAATAACTCATTCTGTCTATACGTGCTTTTATCTGGTCAAGATACTACCACTTAACATTTTCAGAGTGATAGCAGCACAATCTTTCTGAATAACCATGTTGCAATAGGCTTACTTATTTTATATACATTTTCATTTTGTTCATAGTCACTTACATCTGTGTTGCCTTTTAACTAGACTGTGAGCTTCTGGATGGCGAAGATTGCGTCTTTCAACCCTGAATACCTGATTATAGCCTCATCTATGGCAAGTGCTCTATAAATGTCAGAGGGAAGGAAAATGGAGATGCTGCCTTTTCTATGTACCTGGTTCTATTATGTTTTCTAAAAACATTCCTTTAATTCTCATTTTAAAATTAGGAGGCAGCATTTTTATCTTCATCTTTGAAATGAGAAAGGTAAATTTTGAAAGAGTTAACCGCTTTACAAAAGATCACACACACAACAGTAATTATAAAGCAGGGCATGGTTCCTCCGCCTGTCTACTTCTAAAGTTCATGCTCTTTTCACCACCCCCTACTGGAGTGAAAGATGTGACTCAGGCGGAATTTAAAGAAGGATGCCTGGTGTCGGTATGCATGATGCAACACTAGTAAGAGTCGCAGTTCAACTTAGAGGAAGAAAAGGTCACCTAAGGGAAGGCCTTTAGTTGAAGAGTGGCAGTGAGAAGATAAACCAGAAGTAAAACCAATAGGCTAAAACCTGGTAATTGTGATGCTGTTGAATCAGTAAAAAGTAGGTCCACTAGTGAGGGCACTTCAGGAATTATAATATCCTTTACATATGACTAAGTTAGAGTTAATCTCTTTATCTAACAGAGTCCAACAAGGGTGACCAGCTATGAGTCACATTACCCTGATCATCAAAATATCAGGTGAATAGGATTAAGAGTACAAAGCATTTCCATGTTGTTACTATACAATTACAGATTATAAGGCTGTGATGGTATATGCCCATCACTTTTGTGTGACAGTTATTTTTGTGTTAACATGACTAGGCGAGTAAGTGCATAGACATTTTCAAACATTATTTTCTTGTGTATCAGTGAGGACGTTTCTGGATGCAGCTAACATTTAGATCTGTGGACTGAATACAACAAGGTGTCCTCCCTGATGCAGTTGTGACTCACTGGGTCTACTGAAGGCATAAATCAAACAAAAGGCTGAGTAAAAAAAGAATTGTTTCTTCCTGCCTGATTGTCTTCAGACTGGGATATCCATCTTCTCCTACATTTGGACTTGAAGTAAAACACTGACTCATCCAGAATGTCCAGCCTACTGGCCTTCAGACTGGAAATACACCATTGGCTCTCCTGGATCTCTAGCTTATTAATTGCATATTTTATTACTTGTTGGCCCCATAATCACGTGTCATACAATAAATAACATATAATAAATTTATTTTATAATAAATTTGTCTGTTCATTGATAAAGACACAATCATGGATTTAGATATAAAATCTCTTCATCTCTTTCTCTCTCTCTCTCTGATTTGTCTGTTTCTTTGGAGAACCTGGGCTAGTATACATTGTTAACATATTGTATAAAGCCACACAAAATCTAAAACAGTGAAGAAGTGAAATGTAAGACATTATTCATAATCACTGCCATTAAAAGGCAAGGAGCGCTACCTGCATTTGATGGATGCCAATTCACGATTCAATCTTTGCTGCCTGTAGAAATGGTCACCGTTGGGTTATCTGAAAACACAATAATATGTGATTAAATTTTCATGTACATCAAAGAATAGTCATTATTGCCTCACAAAACAAAAAAGTAGATCAGAATATCTACAGAATTCAAAACATTCATATCAAAAAGCAAAAAATACCTTATTAAAACATAGTATTATGATAACACTATTTATAATCTTGATATGAGAAAAAAGAAGGAGACCCAACAGGAGTGCTATAGAACATTTATGTGCACACACACACATGTATTTATAAATACACATATATTTGAGATCGTGATGTCAATACTGACTGTCAACTTCATTGGATTGAAGGAAACAAAGTATGAATCCTGGTTGTTACTGTGTGGGTGTTGCCAAAAGTAATTAATGAGTGGGTAGGAAGGCAGATCCATCCTTAATCTGGTGGACGCAATCTAATCAGTTTCCAGGGAATATAAAGCAGGCAGAAAAGCATGAAAAAAGGAGACAGGCCCACCCTCCCAGCCTGCATCTTTCTCCCACTCTGGCTGCTTCCTCACAGTGACTATCAGACTCCAAGTTCCTCAGTTTTGGGACTCAGACTGGTTCTCCTTCCTCCTCAGCTTGTAGGCAGCCTATTGTGGGACCTTGTGATTGTGTAAGTTAATACTTAATAAATGCCTTCAGATAGATAGATAGATAGATATAGATAGATAGATAGACAGACAGACAGACAGACAGACAGACAGATTTTGATACCAGGAGTGGTTTTAGAGGAACAGAATATTGAGGATGGAGTTCTTTCATTGCTTTTGAGGTTTCTGGAGTTGGCTGCTTAATATGATTAGACCCCAGAATGCTAAGGACTCTACTTCTAATGGTAAGGAGAACACCGATAGTCCTTGGCATGAACTTTTTAGAGAGTCCTACAAAATCAGTACATTTGACATTCCTGATTCACCACTCATGAGAGGCAAGGAGTTTAGTAATTATACGTCATACCTTTGACCTGATGTGGAGAACCAAGGAACATAATGAAGCTGACTGGGTACTCCTAAGTCCATCAAAGTGATAAATGAACATGATGAACTCAGAGATTCTATCTCCTGGCTTCAGAAGCAGATACTGAGCCTCAGATCTGCTACGATTGCCCTGAGTGAGAATGTTACCTCTTGTAAAGAAAAAGCTGAAATTGTGGAAAGACAGACACAAGCTCTTATCACGAAAAATGCATGCACAGCCTCACTGGTGTCTACTATTAAAGTGAGGGCACTGACTGGAAAGGAATGGGACCCTGACACTTGGAATGGAATGGGACCCTGACACTTGGAATGGAATGGAACCCTGAAACTTGGAAAGGAATGGGACCCTGAAACTTGAAAAGGAATGGGACCCTGAAACTTGGAAAGGAATGGGACCCTGAAATTTGGAATGGAGATGTGTGGGAGGATCCTGATGAAGCTGGGGACACTGAGTTTGTAAACTCTGATGAACCTTTTCTGCCAGAAGGAACAGCTTCCCCAACCCCAGTAGTGGCCACTTCCCCAACACCCCCACCCTGACCCATGCTGCCATCAGCCTTTGTCTGAGGAGGTAAGTACTACACTGTGTGGGGCAACAGTGATGGTCTCCCCTGAAGCAGTTGCCAGGCAAGACAACGTTGATTCCCCTCAGAAGTCATCCCCAGCGCCTCTGTTTGCTTCTACACCTATTACTGAAGTCCCGCTGGGCCCCTAGAGGTGAGGTTCAGAGTACCACCCGTGAGGAGGCGTGCTACCCTTGAACTACTTGAGTTCTCTTATGTATATAAACAGCAATCTGGAGAACAGGCATGGGAATAGGCATTCAGGCTATGGGTTTTCAGTGGGATCTGAAAACCTTACCCAAATAGAGTATCGGAGTTCTACACCAAACCAGTTGTTTCTATGTCTCACCTAAGAAAAAAATAAACATGTACAAGCCACAGTCAGCAGGGGAAAGGGCTTTGAAGAAAGAATCTGCAAACAGTATGGCCCAGGAAGAGGCTAGGGGGAAGGAAGGGGCGAAAAAAGGACTAAATACTTCTGAAGGGCACAGCCCCAAAAGGCAGGCCCACTAAATAACATACACTTATATAGAAAGTTACATAATGTCTCCATAAGTCCACCAAAGCAATGCAAAGCTTCTAGTGCCTATAATGACAATAAACTTTAAACACTTTTCAACTTCTAGAACGACCCATATAAAACCTTGCTTTTTATAGATTTAAGCCTATTTTTCTCAATAAATATTACCCTATATAACATATTTGGTTTTTCACAAAAAAGTTACAAGGCAGTCCAAAAGGTAAGAGGAAAAAACATGTCTGAAGAGGCACAGGTATCATCTGAAACACATTTAGATATGACACAGTTCTTGGAAATATCAGACAGATAATTTAAAAGAACTATGAATAATACGTCACAGTATCAGGGATAAGTCAAAATAACAGCAGCTATTCTTCATCTGTGGCAATAAAAGAGGCACTTCACCTTTTGGCATTGCTCTCCAATCCCAAAAATCTAGTGTAGCCATGGGAAAAACATCCGACAAACCCCTTTCCCACTATTTCAGGAGTGCTCTAACCTCAAACATAAGAGTTAGAAATAAAAATGTTCAATCTGTGAGAAAACAAAACAGCAAGAGATGATGGTAAGCATAATCAGAGCATTCTCATCTACATTTGCCTAAATGGGGAACGCAGGGCAGGTTGGATGCACCACGGACGCATCTGAGGCCGTCAGGAGCTCAGCTGAGCTGGAAATGGGGGAGAGAGACTGAAAAGAAGAAAGATGAAGCGTGTGCCAGAAGTGCTGAGCTGTCTGGTGTCAGAGTAGCCAATTAAAGCAACAGCAAAAAAATAAAGAATTTAGCCTTTAATCACTCACTGAAATCATCTAAGCATATTTTAAAGCAAGAAAAGGTGCTGACTCCCTGTTCCCTGTTCCTCCTTGAAAAGCATACTAGTGGAGGGGTCAGGTGGATTCACAGAGACTTAGAGGTTGTCTCATTAAGGAAGATCCCACACCCAGAAAAAAAAGGCTCAGGCAGTGGTGTGGACCTTGGTGGATTATAGGTGGTGATGGAGGGTGGAAGTAGAAAAGTACTGGATAGTGGAGTGCTAGAACTGAAAATGTCAGAGCGGGGAAAAGCATCTTTTAGGTTTTCCCTTTTACCTACTCCCTCCTACCCCATAAGAAGTCTCAGTTGAAATGGCTAAATAAGACCTCCCCTAAATCTCAACCAAAGAGAGCTAGAAACGAAAACCAACTGTCTAGGAATACAACCATGTGGACATCATGACCTGTCAGATTGTCTGAGTCCTTGACTAAAACTCCTTCCATGGAATGCAGGGCACCGGCTTTGCTTTGGGTCTGGGGTGGGGAAGACAGCTTTGCTCAGTGAGTCCTGCCAGATAAAGCCTTTGTAAATTGCCCGTAGTTGGGCTCGTAAAATCAGTCATGGATTTTTAACCAAAAGCCAGACTACTTACAACCTAACTCCTTTAATGTAGTTAGGTTAAGGAAAAGGGGATTAAACCAGGATCAGAGGCAGGACCACACACAAGAAATTTTAATCCTATTTTATATAAAGCATATATTAAATCCATTCCATGATTTAAACATTACTTAGTAGTGACATTCAACTGTTGGATTGCCATATGCTGTGAAATGTCTATGTGTAGCTAAAATATAACTGAAACTTGACTGTGGAAGCTGAAAAAAAATAGAACAGAATGTTATATTGGCAAAAATATAATGAAGATTTCCTAATTAGAGGTGTTCAAGGAGACATGCATAATTATATAATTTTAGTTTGGAAGTAATCTGATATATCAAAGCCAATCTATCGATTTTAAACAAGCATATATATACTGAAAAAGTAGAATTTTCAAAGTTGATCTAAGCTCACACAATTAATAATGACATATCTAGAGCTAAAACCTAGTGCTTTTGATTTACAATTCTGTACTATTTCTTCCACCACATACAATTCTGAAGTCAAGAGCCATATTATGCATTATAGAAAGAGTATGATATAATATTCAACACTAGCAGAGTGTGCAGTGTAAGTTTTGGCGAAAAATATTTTAACTTTTACCTAGAAAACGCTAGTTAAGAGGATAAAAATATTAACACATGATACCCACTCATACCTGACATAATTAAGCTGATTTCTAAGAAAACATTACGATTTTAGTTGTTATGTATGCTATTGATTGATTGATTGACTGACTGATTGAGACAGAGTTTCGCTCCATTACCCAGTCTGGAGTGCAGTGGCATGATCTCAGCTCACTGCAACCTCTACCTCCCGGGTAAAAGCAATTCTCCTGCCTCAGCCTCATGAGCAGATGGGACTACAGGTGTGTGCCAACACACCTGGCTAATTTTTTATTTTTAGAATAGATGGGGTTTCACCATATTGGCTAGGATGGTCTTGAACTCTTGACCTTGTGATCCACCTGCCTTGGCCCCCCAAAGTGCAGGGATTACATGCACGAGCCACCACATCCAGCCTTTATATGTATTTATTGAGGGATTGTTACTGTATTCATCTGCTAGGGCTGCCATAACAAACTTCTATAGACTGTGTGTCTCAAACAACAGAAATTTATTTCTCACCCTCTTAGAAACAAGAAATCTCAACTTAAGATCCAATAGGTTCAGTTTCTGGTGAGGGCATGCTCCTGGCTTGGAGGTGACTACCTTCTCATTATATCCTCACAATGCTTTTCCTGTACGCACAGGAAAGAGAGAGAAAGAGAGACAGAGAGATCTCTCTGTTCTCTCTTCTTTTCAAAATAAAGGCATGAATTCTATCTGATCAGGATTCTATACTTATGACTTGATTTAACATTAATTGCCTCCTATGTGCCCTATGTCTAAATACAGGCACATAGGGGGTTAAGGCTTCAACGTGTAAATTTTGAGAGGATAAAATTCAGTCATAGTAGTCACCGATAGTGAAATTAATGGAGAGCCATTTAAATATGTTACCTGTACTTGTCAAAACAAAACTGCCCAAACTCTCAGCTTTTAGTGAATACATTTTGGTTTTGAAAACTTTCTCTTCATTAAAAACCAATGCATAGAGTTATACTTACAAGTACAGAAATAGTCAATGAAAAATCTTAACTATTTCTTTTATTTTTATCTGATTTTTGTCCTTTAAATTTTTTATTCAGTAACATCTCCCTTCATTTTTCTATACATTTTAACATTTAGATACTGCAGTTCTTCTACCTAGTTTATTCCTTCTATTCTCTTATTCTTACTGACATTTTACATTTAACTAAACTAGTCATACCTAAATAACCATAAACCTAAGCTTGGTTTGAGCCCACCTCAGAATATACTCTCACTCAGATAACGCTTACCAAAATATTGCTGAAAAGAACATCTCTTACCTATAGAAAAACTAGGATAAGAATTACATCAGACTTCTCTTGAGAAATCATGCAAGCAATAATAAAATGGGGTGAACCAGTTAAGATCCTGAATGAAAAACAAAAGCAAAACTAGAATTGTGCATTCCATATCTAGAAAAATTGTCCTTCAAAGTGAAGGAGAAATAAAGACATCCTCAGACAAATAAAAAATTGATTAAATTTGTAACCATCAGACTTATCTTGTGAGAAATGTTGAAAAATTATTCAGAGAGAAAGAAATCATAAAATTCAGAGTCTCAGATCTATATAACATGAGTATCTCCATTAGACATTAAATGAAGATAAAATATTTTGTTTTCCCATTCCTTGTTGATCTAACAGATGGCAGTTTGTCCAAAATAACAATACCAGCAATATGCTGCATCATTACCAGTTATGAATAAGAAAAATGAGTGAAAATTTTATAAGTGGTGGGAGGGAGGTATTAGGATCCTGTGTTTTATGATATCTGCACTACTCATGAAGCAGTATGGTTTTCATAAGAGTAGACCTGAATTGATTGTAAATCTATACTGCAAACATTAGGGCAATGAGTACGGTTTTTATTTTAATTTTTTAATTGATTTATTTTAACAAATACAGTTTTTAAAACATTGCTCTATCAGTAATTATCAGATCTAACAAGCAGAAAATTACTAAGGAAATAGTTAAAATCAATAGCACCATCAATTCTCTACCATGTCTTTCAAATAAGGATAGTAAAGGGAATTCTTCTTAACTCCTCTATGAAACCAGTCGTGGCCTCATACCAAAACCAGGTAGAAGCATTGCAAGAAAAAACTGTAGAACAGTATCTCTCCCAAACATAACTGCAAATATTCAGTAAATTACTAGCAAGAAAAAACTGTAGAACAGTATCTCTCCCAAACATAACTTCAAATATTCAGTAAATTACTAGTAAATCAAATATAATAACAAATACAGTTTTTATTTTAATCCCAACAACCAGCTGGGAGATATTTATTCCATCCATGCAAGATTAGTTAAATACTTGAAAAACAATAAATATTATTCATCACATTTGCAGACCAAAGTGGAAAATCATTTGATCCTACAAACAGATGCAAAAAACATTTGAGAAAATTTAATACTTGTTCATGATAAAACAAAAATAATTAAAAACACTCAGCAACTAGGAACGGAGGAGAATTTTTAGAATTGATAAAGAATATATACAATATACATTCAGCTAACATCATAATGAGGAGAATTAGGATATTTTTCAGTTTTAAAGATGCCATTTTCATTAATTACAATCAACATGATACTGGAAGTCCTAGCTCATGCAATAAGAAAAAAGGAAATAAAAGATGCACAGATCGAGAAAGAGGAAATAAAACTTTGGTCATCCATAACATGATCGTCTATGTAGAAAATCATTTTAAAAAGTCAGGAGTCTCCTGCCATGAATCAGTGATTAGAACAACACGGGCATTCCTAGTGTTAATACAAAGAGTTCAGCTGTTTGCTGGTGGAGCAGCATGAATAGAGTTTTAAGTTAAAACACAATATACCTTTTCTATCAAAACAAAAGGTTGGAATTAGTTATCTAATAAAACATGTACAAGATCTACATGATGAAACCTGTGATCTCAATAAAAGAAATCAAAAGGAGCTCAATTGGTATTTTATAGTCACAGTAAGAAAATTAAACATCATTCAGTATCATTTCTCTCCATCTGTTTTTCACGTGTAGATTAAATAGCATCTCAGGCAGGGCGCGGTGGCTCACGCCAGTAATCCCAGCACTTTGGGAGGCCAAGGCAGGCAGATCACCTGAGGTCAGGAGTTTGAGATCAGCATGGCCAACATGGTAAAACCCCGTCTCTAGTAAAAATACAAAAAGCCAGGTGTGGTGGCGGGCACCTGTAGTCCTAGTACTTGGGAGGCTGAGGCAGGAGAATCCCTTGAACCCAGGAGCAGAGGTTGCAGTGAGCTGCGATTTTGCCACTGCACTCCAGCCTGGGTGACAAGAGCGAAACTCAGTCTCAAAAAAGAAATAAAAAATAACAATAAATATCATGTTAACTAAAATCTCTCCTAGATATTGTGTGGATATTGACAAATTGCTGATAAAGTTTATATGGACAAAAACTAAAATAGGCAACAGAGTACTGAAGAACAAAGTTGGAGAACTGAAACTATTTCAAGACCTCCTATAAAGCTACAGTCATCAAGACACAATGATACTGACTAAATAATAGAAAAACAGATAAAAAAAAACAGAATAGAGATATTAGAAATGGACTCACAAATATATTCAACTGATCTTCAGCAAAGAAGAAAATAACATTTAATGGAGAAAGGACCATCTTTTCAACAAATGATGATGGCGTAGCTAGACTTTTACATGGCAAAAAGGTAAATTTAGACAGAGGTTACATTTTTCACAAAAATCAAATAAAAATAGGTCATAGTCATAAACTTAAAATGTACACTGTGAAACTTTGAGAAGACAGTATGGAAGAAAAACTATTTGACCTTGGTCTTGTTAATGAGTTTAGATAAATATCAAGAGCATGATTCATGAAACCAAAATTAGCAAATCAAACTTCATTACAATTAAAAAATTCTGCTGTGTGAAAGACAATCTTAAGAGAATACAAAGGCAAGCCACAGATTGGGAAGAAATATTTCCAAAATACATATCTAATAAAAGACTATTCAAAATATACAAAGAAAACTTAAAAGTCAATAATAGGAAAACCATCCACCCAATTTAAACATGAGCAAAAAATCTGAACAGTCACCTTACCAAAGAAGACATAAAGATACAATATAACCATATGAAAGTTGCTCATAATCATATGTCATGAGAGAATTGAAAATTAAAACAAGCTACCACTAGATACCTATTAGAATCGCTAAAGTTCCAAACTTAAATGATCAATGCTAACTGAAAGAAGCCGATAAGAAATTCTGACAAGGATGTTCAATAAACAGGAATTCTCATTCATACTGGCAGGAATGCAAAATGTATCACTACTTCGACAAATCTGGCAGTTATTTTCAAAACTAAATATAGTCTTACCATATGGTCTAGCAAACCCACTCCCTGGAATTTACTGAAATAAGTTAAAATCTTACAGCCACCCAAAAACCTGCACACAAATGTTTATAGCAATTTTAGACATAATTGCCAAAAACTGAAAGTAACAAAGAGCCACCTTGAAAGGTGAATAAATAAGAAAACTGTCGTAATCCATACAAAGGAATATTATTTAGTGACAAAAAAGAATAATGTATCAAGACACAAAAATACATGGAGGAATCTTAAATGATTAATGCTAAGTGAAAGAAGCCAATGTAAAAATGCCAGATTCCATATGATTCCAACTATATGATGTTTTGTGAAATCTATAGAGACAGAATACAGTCACTGTTTGAGGGCACGGGAGGAAGAACTGATAAATAAATGAAGCACAGGCAGTTTTTAGGGCAGTAACATTATTTTGAATGACCTTTGTCCTGGGGTAGAGGGGCCTCTAAGTAAGCACAGAATTAACACTGACCAAGTTTGCAAAGTGAGTGTCCTTTTTTTGTTATGTATGTTGTCATGTTTGATGATCCTAGATTAGATTCTTCCATTTTGTTCTTGATCTTTGGTAATAAATTTAATCAGAATGCAGTCAGGTAGGGTAACTATCCAACACCCCATTCTTATTACTGATGTCTTGATTTTACAATTTTTACCCTAGGAAGGCAGTATAATTTTCCATTTTTTCAATTATTTAGCATATTTCAGTGTAGTTTCCATTAATGATGGAACATACCTTCTATAGGTCTAATCATTGATTAAATTATAGGCACCTAATAGGTAAAATCACTGTCTTATTTAGCTTTGTACTTACAAAGGTAGCACACTTTCTACAAAGTAGATGATGTGCCATTAATATTTTAAAATTAAAGTTAAAATTAGAAAAAATAACATTAAAGTGACCGACCAATAAATATAACCAGTTAATGCTTAATTCTTTGGCAAAGTTAAAAGATAACTGATACTATACAAGTTATAGAGAAGTATATTTTTGTTGAAGGAATACTTAGATAAAATGATCATTCTTCAATAGGAGGGTCAGAATGACTCTGTACCTATGTAACAAACCTGCACGTTCTGCACATGCACCCCAGAACTTAAAGTATAATAAAAAAAAAAAAAGGCTAAAAAAATAATTACATAAAGGGTCCTGAAATGATGATTTAATGCCATAATTTCCCACGGATTCTCTGCACTTTACTCTGGTATAATCTCACATAGAGTTCTTCCCAGAATCCACGGAAAACAATGTTTTGTTAGTATTTTAATAATTCATTCATAAGAATGAATTAGAACAAAGAACAAAATCGCTCATTTAAATCCTGACTTCAGTAGTTTTCAATAGAGGGAGCTAGATGGAAGATACATGGGAATTTTCTGGGCTACTATGTAACTTCTTGAAAGTCTAAAATTATTTTCAAATAAAGTTAAAAAAAACAAAATGGAGTTAATCTTAAATTGCCACAAAGTTATCAAATGCTCAAATATTAATTTAACTAACACAAAAGGGAAACAGCTGTTGCAAAAGTAAATCAATAAATACCTGTTTGGAGTTGTACTGTATTCTGAGTAGTTTTCTTCTGATAGGTTAGCAAAGTGCATGTGTTTTCAATAGGTTCTTCTGTTTTGTTAAAGTGCAGAAGAGCTGCCGCGTGTGTGTGTGTGTGTGTGTGTGTGTGTGTGTGTTTATGATGCTGATGCTTTAATTACAATTACTCAAATATAATCTTACATTTTAATTTTCACATATTAAAAGTCAAGTTCTTATTTTTTTCCTTTAATATCCTCACTTTTTAAAACAAAATTCTGCTTAGCAGTGTATAAGTTTTCATTACATGTACATTTTAAAACAAATTATTTGTGATGAACTCAAATTCTTCCACAAACTTCATCAAATATTTTAAAAACGCATTTCTATAGCAACATTATAAATGGTAAATAATGAGAGGCATCACATTTGTTTAACGTATGAAAATTGCTATTTTATAAATACATTCTTCATTTACAGACCAAGAACTGATTACCATGACTACTTTAATCAAATATTCTGCCCTAAAACACTATAATAACTACTGAAGCAATAGTTTACTAATAATCTGATTGATCACAGTATTTCCGTCTCTGGATAGAGAGTAATCCCCAAGTCTTATTTTATTTTTCATAGTCACAGATGAAATACACAGCTCCTGACAAGCAAATGTCACTAACGTTGTGTAACGGAGATATTTCAATGTGCAAAAGAGGCTTATAAAATTCCCTCAAAATAATTTCACCAACAGTTGGTGACCCAATGTTCACGAAAAATGAATATCTTAGTGAGCATCGATGGCTTTCAGGTACCACATTTAGTTCCTCTAAAATTGTCAATACGTCATTTACCTTGAGAAAGATATTTTTGCCATGTTGTTTAATTTTGACAGTCACCTGGGTTTCCTTGAATCTGATAAACTGTGACAAAGACTCTCTCCACTCTTAAAAAGCTCCTTGTGTGATGTAATATAATTGCTTTTATTCACAAATTCCTAAATTCCTAATATATATGCATATGTGTGTGAGAATGTATGTGTCCGTGTGTGTATGTGTGTGTAAAACAAGTGTAGATCACCTTAAATACATTTAACTTTTAACTGGGATTGTAATACTACTTTTTAGAAGGCTCAGGTTTTAAATTTGAGATAGCTCAATTTTTTTGTATCATTCAGTCTCATCACTTTTACTCAAAATACCTATGGGCAATCTATAAAAAATACAAGTCAATCATTTATTTGCATTATATTGCAGGGACATACAGTACGTTAGCTCCTTAAAGGAACAATGAAACTTTTCATGGACATCAAAATGGAAAGAAGCTAGGATTAGAGAAATAGATTTTCAAGAATTTGTTACCATTCGGGAAAATTTGGCTAAAATATGTATCTAAAACATTACATTTAAAAATTATATGTATTACAGTGGGGCTTTTTGAGAATCTATATGCATTTTGTATAAAATAGTTCTGTTTCAGGGTTAATTTGCATGTTGTTTCTGTGTTTTTACCTGTTGAAAGAAGGTAAGATATATTTTATTATTCCTTGAATAAACGACATTTTAAATTTTTAGAAAGAAAATTATTTAAACTAAGTTATTTTGATATACACATCATAAAATACAGAATATGTAATTGCTTACAATATATAAAGGGAATGCAGGCTTTTTAAAAATATGTACTTTAAGTTCTGGGGTACATGTGCAGAACACGCAGGTTTGTTACATAGGTATACACGTTCCATGGTGATATGCTGCACCCATCAACCCATCATCTGCATTAGGTAACTCTCCTAATGCTCTCCCTCCCCAGGCCCCCACCCCTGACAGGGCCAGTGTGTGATGTTCCCCTCCCTGTGTTCATGTGTTCTCATTGTTCAACTCCCACTTATGAGTGAGAGCATGTGGTGTTTAGTTTTCTGTTGCTGTGTTAGTTTGCCGAAAATGATGGTTTCCAATTTCATCCATGTCGCTGAAAAGGATATGAACCCATCCTTTTTAATGGCTGCATAGTATTCCATGGTGTATCTGTGCCACATTTTCTTTATCTATTCTATCACTGATTGGGATTTGGGTTGATGCCAAGTCTTGTTCCACATTCTCAGCAACAATTGGTGCTACCAGACCCTTAGGTTTTCTGATATAAGGCTACTTATCTATTGGCATGTATTGATTTCTGCCAGTTGCCACTTTTAAAGGACTCCTCATATTCACATAAAACAAAGCATTCTATTTCGAGTTCTCCTTAGCCTAAGAAGCTTAATGTTTCAAAGATATAAAATAATTGGTGAAAGTTTAAATAGGGCAAACCTATAAGCATATAACTTGACTATAGGCAATCATCAAAAGAAAGCCCATTTTATAAACTTAAAAAGGAACTGAAGAAAATATTCAACGATGTAGGCATTTTGAGGCGGTGTCTTGTGAGCAGCACGAACTCGCTGCCAATTAACTTATTCTGTAGATTCCTATTGATTGCCATCTGTTCCAACAATGAATGATCAGAATAAATTGGAAATATTAGATTTAAAACTTGAAATCATTGAAAGTCCCCTCTGCATTTATATTTTACTATGTGCTTTTAAATTTAACTATGTAAAAATAAAATTAACAGAACTTTATGTCTGTTCCTAGTGATGGTTCTTCCACATCCCAGAAAAGAAGTGTACGTTGAATGTGAGCTGTCAAATGCAAAGAACAAACTGTCACATTTGAAGGCAAGTGAACTAAATACAATGTCAGAAGTGTGTACTGTCATTATGTATGACATATTTACCATTTTTCTAGATAACTAAATCATCAAACAACACATCTACTAAAGACACATTTCTAAGAAATAAATATTTAATATAAAGCCTTCATCGGTTTCCTCAAACAAATGTTTAAAGGAGAAAATCAATATTAAGTTGCTACTACATTATCAATTTAACAGTGGACACGTCTCTTCCTAATGATTTTATTTTTATTCCATAAAATCAATGTTGGCATTTTAGATAATTATGCAAATTGCAGAAATTTTACATTACAATATTTATTTAGATATATCGATTTTTTCTTTTCAGACTGAGTCTTGCTCTGTCACCAGGCTGGAGTGCAGTGGTGCTATCTCGGCTCACTGCAACCTCTGCCTCCTTGGTTCAAGCAATTCTCCTGCCTCAGCCTCCCGAGTAGCTGGGATTACAGGTGTGCGCCACCATGCCTGGCTAATTTTTGTATTTTTAGTAGAGATGGGGTTTCACCATGTTGGCCAGGATGGTCTTGATCTCTTGACCTTGTGACCTGCCCACTTCAGCCTCTCAAAGTGCTGGGATTACTGGCATGCGCCACCTTGCCCAGCCAGATATATTGATCTTATATTGGTTATATTATATAGACTAAATCGATGTAAACATCAATAATATAGTTTTGTCCACTTTAAAAATCATTATTCATTGGAAAATCTTAGGATATAATTGTTTTAATTCAATATATCTCAACCTGAACTTTATTTCATTTACTATACTGGTGATATTCTTGCAAGTACAGAATCTTATTTTGTATCTTTCATACACATTAAAATTTTTTTCTCTATCTTTTCTTTGTTGAGCTACATCTTGTAACTTTTTAAAGATTTATTGAAAACATTATCTCACCTACTGTTTTATTCAGAAACTCAGAAAACATAACAGGACTTCTAATCTGTAGCTTTTCACATGCTACAGGGAGTACAAAGCTCAGTAAGCTTATGCTCTATTTTAATCAATAAATTGACATATCTAGAAAACAGCTTCCCTAAATTATGCTTTAAGATTAAAGGAAATCATGACTACAGGGTCATTGTGCACATAAAACCATGATTATTACAGTCAAGGGTATAGAACTCTTAGAATACTTTAAGTGGTATTGTTTCATTATTCGTAATCTAAGTTCATTTTTGTAAGTTTGGTTAATGCTTCACCTGTTAGCAATACCTGCAACAATATCTGACACAGAATGAATAAATAAGTAAATGTCTATTTCTATGCCAGAATTACTTTTTAGAAATCAATTTAATTTTGGCCAGGTGTGGTGACTCATGCCTATACACCCAGCACTTTGGGAGGCCAAGGCAGGTGGATCACGAGGTGAGGAGAAGGAGACCATCCTGATCAACATGGTGAAACCCCATCTCTACTAAAAATACAAAAATTAGCTGGGTGTGTGGTGGTACATGCCTGTAGTCCCACCTGCTTGGGAGGCTGACGCAGAATATATAAACATATATATATATATAAACATATATGTATAGAATATATATACATATATAGAATATATATGTTTATATATAGAGAGAATATATATATATTATATATATACATAGAGAATATATATGTGTGCATATAGATGTGTATCTATATATTCTATATATATATTTATATATTCTGCATATTTATATTTCTTAAAAATTTCTGTGAAAGGCAGAATTCTAAAAATAAGCTTTTTTAAATTAATACTATTTTCATTGACAATAATTTTATACATTTATGGAATATAATGTGATTTGTTTATATATGTAACAATGTGGGATGATTAAATCAAAATGACATTCATTATCCCAATTTCTTATTTTTTTGTAGTGAGACATTTGAAATTTGCTGTTAGCTATTTTGAAATATGCAATGAATTATTATTAACTATAGTCACCCTTCTGTGCAATAAATCTCACAAATTCGTTTTTTGAACTCAAAATTTTAAAGCCAAATCTCTGGAAACTGTGATGGGTATGATCACCAATACACATTCTAACATTATATTTCTACTCTATAACCCACTGTATGTGGCATAATTAATATCTTATTAAATATTTATGCAGAACATTTACAGCAATAAAATGTATCTGTTGTTTTCTTTCTTAGCATAACACTGCCTGATATAGTTGTAAATGTCATGCTATATTTATAAAAAGAATTATGAAACATGTTTTTTTTGATATTTTAGAACAACTGAAACTTTAACTTTTTCTTTAAACGTATATTTTAGACTTCTCTTTAAGTCTTATTCCAGTTAAATAAGTATTGTGATTTAAAATTACCAATACTTTTCTTTGAAATTTACATATATCATTCATCTTTTAAAATTTGCTAGTAAAAATTATATGATATAGTATAAAATTTGTCTCCATTTGGGAACCTCTGAATTCATTAATATAATCTTTTTATTTTTGATGTTTAATATTTAGATTCCATTGTTAGCTAATATAAGAGTGTGGAGTAAACACAGTTCTATGGCTCTCAACAAAGTTCTGGAGCAGGAAAGGCAAACAACTGCCCTTTTAAACAAATCCACGATAGTACACAACGCTCATAATTGGCATATCTTGTTCTTACTGCTCTCTGGGTATCCTCTGAGATAATCTCTGGGTATCTCATGAGGTTTCTTCTCTGCCGTTGACTTCTTTCTAAGAGGCCTGGATTCTCACCATTGCCTGATTCTGAATCTGACGTAGCAAGCTGTGTCACAGTGTCTAAGGCTGTGTGTGAGAAAGAGTGTGTGTGTGTGTGTGTGTGTGTGTGTGTGTGTGACCAGTGTTGTTCTATACCAGCTTGTTCAAGTCTCCCCAGGGTGAAAACTGACCAAGCAGATAGTGTGCTATATTGCAGCAGCTTCTCTTGATTTGGAATCAGGAATCTGGGTAATTATTTTTTAATTTATATTATTTATCATGTTTATTAAGAATAGCTTTTTGGGTGAATTTATGAGAAACTGTTGAATCCTAGGTCTATGCTTCTATACCTACTCAGTAACTCCTTCCCTTATCTTTTACAAGCTATGACTGTTCACAGTCATCTACCACTGATGAAATGGGGAGACGTTTTCATTTTTGTTTTTCTCAATTTCAAGAATATGACAACATTGTATGACACATTGTGGCATAAAACAATATTTACTTCGAGAAATGAGCATCTTTCTGTATTTGCCATAAAGGTAGCTTTCTGACTTGTAGCATTCCTTGATTTTTAATATAAATTATCTCAAACAGCCTAAAATTTCAGTTTTGACATCTTGTATCAGAAAACAATCATATATAAAACTAAGTGTGTTTTTTTTTCTTTTCCCTTCTGGTGTGTATTTTTAGTTTCACATTATTTTTATTTGTATTATCATACATTTTTGTTTTGTAGAATGTCATGAGCTTTTAAAAATCTATAAACTGTCTATGAAGTTAAAAAAAATGGACGAATATACTGATTGTAACTCCTCGGCTATTGAAAATAATTTGTCAGTCGTGGGTATTGTGTCTTGTAGTATTTCCTTTTGAATATATGGGGAACTAACTTTCTGGGTTGGAGAGTTCATATGTTGAAGAGGTCACACTTTACCTAAGGGTACTGCTTCATTTCTCTCGCAAATCTCTATACTCTGGACATTTCTCCTCTTTTATTTATCTCTCACCAGGCTTCATCTTAGAGCAAACACAGAAATCGACTACACTGAGAACCAGAAACTAGAGCAGTCGTCACAACATAATTTCCTAACTGTATTGAAGTCCCATATTCCATTCCCTTTTCCAGGATCTGCAGCTCCTAAAGAATTCCAAAATTTGTTTGTTTTTCCAAGATGGTAGATTAAAGGCTTTTAGCATTCCTCAGCCACTTGCAAATAGTGAAATAGTGCATAATGATAAAACCTGCGACTTTTAATTCAAGAAGGAAAGTGAGAATTCACCAGAAGAGCAAAGAACACTCCAGATCCTGGGAGGAAAGGGTGGGTAAGCAGCCTTCCATGACAGCTTTAGGCTGATAAAATGCTGGAGCAGGAGAGCTGCTGCAGACAAGATTTCTCCTGGGTGGCAACACTTGCAGCCAGGGACAGCTTTAAAAATCAAATGGGTCTAACGGTTTCATCGCTGCATGTCTCAGACTGCTCCCTCGGTCTTGTAGGAAGAGTGCTCCACTAATTCTGATGAATGAGAGTGAAGCTGACCCCCCTTCTTCCTGGATTTGCAGTATGGGCCAACCCTTCCTTCTCTTGCAAAGATCTTGGTGCTAGAGTCCTCCCTCTGCTCCATGCCTGGGCATATTTCCAGGAATAAAGAACATATGCTTGCCTGGATTAGCAGCCTGAATGCCCCTCCCTTTCTGTGCAGAGATCTTTGTGCAGTGGAAATCTCTCTGCTAGGCAGTGACGCACATTCCCAGGTCTCTGCAGCCCCTACTTCCCTGGATTAACACTCTGAGTAGCTTCAATCCTCCCAAAGATATTTCGGTGCAGCAGTGCTCTCTCTGCTCCATGCCTGGGCACATCTCCAGGCATCTGGTGCACCTGTTCACCTAGATCAGCAGCTTGAGTTGCCCCTTTCTTTCTCTTCAAGGACCTTGTTGCAGCAGTGGTTACTCCACTCTTCACCAGGAGACATGCTTTCAGGCATCTGGAGCACCTGCTTGCCTGGATTAGGAAGCAGAGCCACCCCTCCCTTCTTGTTCAGATATCTTGGTGCAGCAGGAGCTCTCTCTACTTCACCCCCGGCTTAATTTGAAGCATTCAGTGCACCTACTCACCTGGAATAGAAGCGTAAACTGACCGTGCCTTCCCATTGAGAGATCTTGATATACTGGTGCTCTCTGCTCCATGGCTGGGCATTTCCAAACATTCTGAGCACCAATTCACATGGGTTAGCAGCCTGAGCCATTCCTTTCTTCCTGTGCAGAGACCATGGGTGCAGCAACATTCTCTCCACTCTACACACATGTACAATCCAGGCCTTTGGAGCACCCACTCTACATTAACAGCCTACAGCACCCCACCCTCTCTGTACAGAGATAGTAGTGCAGCAGGGCTTCCTTCTCTCCATTCCTGGGCGTATCTCCAAGCATTCAGCATACATGCTCACCTGGAATCGGAGCCAGAGTGGCCCCTCGCTTCTTGTGCAGAGAGATTGTTGTAGCAGCATTCACTCCACACCTGGATGTAATTACACACTTCTGGCACAACTGCTCCCGTGGATTAGGAGTTCCTGCTACTGCTCTCTTCCTGTGCAAAACACTTGTTATGGTAGCGATTTCTCTGCTCCCTCCCTGGTATACCACATGGCTCTTGAAATGATATGCTTCAAGGTCTTCCTCTCCAAGGACTTTGTTGCAGCAACAGATTCTCTATTCCTTGCTAGGACATATTTTGAGGCATTTGGCACATGGACTCACCTGGATCAGGATCCTGAGCAACACCTCTCTTTAGGTGCAGTGATTTTGGTACAGTGGTACTCTCTTTAATTGATGCCCAGAAATATCTTCAGGCAAATGCAACACCCATAACTACAGAATAAGACTCTAAGCATAAGCTGCACCTTGCTTCCCATGCAGAGAACTAGGGGCAACAGAGGTTTCTCAATTCCATGCCTAGGCACACTTTGGGTAACTGGGAACTGCCCACTGGATCCCCACCTTTGAGTTAGTACTTGTGTCCATCATCAAGGGATCTATAGAAGGTTGGCTCAGTCCAACCTTGCCTATCTTGGCAGACCCTTGCCAGAAAGTTAATCAGGGAGATATGAACACTGTGTATTCCATGAATCGTTCCATCACTTGAGGCAACAGAGAGTTTCTCTCAGTAAACAAGAATCAAATATACACCCATCTGTATTGGGTGCAGCCTGCCCTTACTCATAAATATCACCGACTATCCTGGACTTTGAAGTGCACAATACAATAGGAATTCTGCTGAAACAAATGCACAGTATTTTGGAACAAGATAAGCTTCCTCAGACCTTCACCATACTGGCCCCACAGGAGGGAGTGAACTTGCACGTATGTCCAGTAAATAACTAACAGCAACCAGCACCTGGGAAAGCAGCCATACAGAGGCTATCTACAACCAAGGAACTTACCCTGACTCTTTGGCATTGAAAATATCCAGAACCATCACCAAAACATTCATTACGGGCACCATCTTGGGGGTAGGGGATGCCTTCCAAATGAAAGGAAATTCAAAAAATAAGAAGGAAAGATGGCTTGATTCAGATGAGAAGGAACTAGAGCAATAATTCTAAAAGTCTAAAGCAGCAGAATGTTACAATTCCCCCAAAGGATCACACTGACTTTCCAGCAATGGATCTCTATCAAAATGAAATATTTAAAATAACAAATAAGAATTCAAAATGTTGATTTTAAAGAAGCTGAATGAGATCCAAGACGAAGTTGAAAACCAACACAAAGAATGAGGGAAGCAATTCAGTATATAAAAGAAAAAATATATATCATTAGAAAAACCACAGAACTTCTGAACATAAAAGATTCATTGAAGAAATTACAAAATGCTGTCACAAGCTATATTAACAGGACAGACTAAATGTCACCTTTTAAACAAGGGCTACCCCAACCATCCTTATTTCCATTTCTACCCAAGTAATTATCACCTGCTGAAAATATCAATACTTTGTTTTAATTTTACCACCATTTTTACTTTCTAAGCTTGTATTACATAATTTTTAAGATTTATTCATTTCTCCATTAAAATAGCTCTTCCAATAAGAAAAAACATTTCATTGATTTATTCTGAGTACAAAAATTTCATTGATTTATTTACAGTACTGACTGTAACATGTTTGCTAAAGGATTAGTGAAGGAATTAATGAATAAATAAATAAGCAAACTACACTTAACTATTCAGGGCCTACTAGTGTATCTTTTCTTCATAAATTTGCTTGCCTGATCTGCTCACTGTTTTCTTTCTTGCTAAATTTTAGCTAAATTCAAGGATAAATATCACAGTGCATTTTTTTTTTGTTTTCTCTTTTACTGTTAACATACTCCTAACCTTAAGTGACAAGTTATTTAAAGGCTAATGAATTTTTAAAAGTAACAAATTTTGGCGAGATAAATGTTTACAACTTTAATAGCCCTATGAAATTACAATACTGGAGCAGGGGTAGTAACAATACTCTAGAAATCTCTCTAATGCTTTTTTGCAGTCATTACCTCTTCAAAGTAAACCACTATTTTGACCTCTGACATCATAATTTTCTTCTTTTAGAAATTTACATAAATTTTATATACTTTTAAAAAGATATTGCTTCTTTATATCTATTAAGTTCATGTTAGTGATAATCATCAATATTACTACATATAATTATTGTTCTTTTGATTGCCCTAGGGTAACTGATTATAAATTTTGTATATTCTGTTCAATAATTCAAGCTTTAGAGTATATTTTGAAGTCAGGGAGAGTTATGTCACCAGCATTGTTCTTTTTGTTCAGGACCATTTGGCTACTGATGCTCTTTTTGTGGTTCTATATAAATTTTAAGTTTTTGGGTTTTTTTTGTATTTCTGTAAAGAATGTCATTGGCATTTTGATAGAAATTGCATTCAATCTGTACATTGTTTGGGTAGTATGAACATTTAAATAATATTGATTCTTCCAATTCATTAAAATGGAGTATCTTTCCATTTTTTTGTGTATCCTGTTCAATTTTGTCTTTCTTCTTAGAGTTTTCGTTGTAGAGATATTTCACTTATTTGGTTAATTTTAGTCCCAGGTATTTTATATTCCATATAACTATCATAATTGGGATTGATTTCTTGTTTTTTTTCCCAGATCATTCACTGTTGGCAAAAAGAAATGTTACTTATTTTTGTAGGTTGATTTTATGCCATTTTAAAGATTTCAACTTATACTGAATCGATCAGTTCCAACAGGTTTTGTGGTGGAGTCTATTTTAAAATACATTTTATATATTATACATATTTCATATAACATATGAATATTGGGCAATCTATAATGTAAAATATGACACAATATATAATACATAGCATATCATATATAATGTATAATATATTATGTGCAATATCACATGCAATATATTTAAATATTTTGTAGTTTTGTTTTAGAAACTTTATTGTGCTATTTATAGATTTATCATGTAAATAAAATTATAACTAAATAACTTTATTGCTTCTTGAACTTTTGGCTAAGCTCAAATGAAGTATATATAAACCAATTATTTACATATTTTATGTAAATTATGACATGTAGTATATTTACATTACATATTGTGTACTACAATTATTGAGTGGTTATATATTATATACTATCAACATATTAAATGCTTCTACCATTTCAATAAAACTCATATGCATTTTTTTGCTTTTAATTTTTTTTCCTTCTTTTTGTTTAATCTGGTTATTCTACTGAACTAACATCTAATATAGTCATACTTTTTTATGCTATGTCTAATTTGCTGTCAAAATTCATTTTTTAAATTATTCAGTTTATTTTTAATATTTTTCAAATATTTTATATTGTGATTTAATTTTTTCTCAGTTCTTTGTATAAAAATGTTGATTAAACTTAATACAAAGCAAAAAAAAAATTGATTAAAAAAACCAAATGTTCTGTTTATATTGTTCATATCAAATTTTTTAATATTGTTTCTGTCAGCTTTTTGAGACTTTATGCATATTTAGGACATGCTATTGTGTCCAGAAATTAACTATTAATGTATCTTCTTTCGGAACTGACCCATTAAAAAAGTTTTACCTCCAATAATGCTTCTTGCCTTAACATTTACTCTTCCATATTAATAAACACACACCTTTTTAATGCAATGTTTTTTCTCTCAGTCTTATGTGTTTGGATGTGTGTTTTCTACATATATAATCACTTTTTTACTTTCTGCTTTTCAATATTCTTCTATTTAAAGAATGTCTCTTGTAAGTGGCCTAATTTGAGTTTTATCTGCTACTACTCTTTTGTGTTTTTTACCTTTTTTTATTAACACTTTTTAAAAGCCATTTTTATGGAATTTGTTTACACTGAACATAACCATTTTCATATTTCCCCCCTTTTATTTTTGCATGTTTTCTGTTTTGCTCATATTTGCTTTTCAGTAGCTACAGAATTCTAGAATTTTACTGCAGCACGAAAAGGTATCATTTATTTGCTTTGGTGCTTACATGTTGTCTTTTGAGAATTCAGCAATTAGTATTAACTGCTCCTGTGAAAGTGTACTTAGATCTGATTACATTTATTAATATTTTTGTTTGTCTAGTTTTCAGCAGTTTGCCAGGATATGCTCATGAGGTTGTTTTTTCATTTTTCATGCTTGGACTTTATAGTATCTTTAGAATCTGTAAATTAATACTTTTCAACAGTTTTCAAAAATTATCTACTCAAGTTACTCTTCCATAACTTAAATGATGTATGTATTATATGTTTCACTATGCTTCATAAATTTCCCCTTTATGTTTTAATCTGGGTATTTTCTACTGAGATAACTAAATTCCACTTTACTAATCCTCTCTTCTGCTCTGTCTACTTTAACACCATTTATATAAATAAATAATACATTTATACATATATTAACTGATATATAAATACTTTAGCTTATTTTGTTTTTCAGTCTAAAATGTGCTTTCTTAGTAGATTCAAGTTTTCTTGTGAAATTGTCCTTTTTTGTGTACTATCCTTAATACATTAATCATAGCTATTATAATGATCATGCTTGGTATCACCCACATCAGTATCAGTTATTGAGTTGGCTGTGTTACCTGTTTTTCATTTTGATTTTTACACTATTTGGTACTCTTTCCTAGTACTCGAGGTGATTTTTAATGATCTGCCCATCGTTATGTATGACAGATCATACAGTCTTTGGATATCCTGCAGAGAGTTTAATGTATTTTTAATGTAGCCATGTGCTGTAAGATACAGTTTTCTCTTTTTCCTCCATGCCTCTGATTCACCACAGCTACCGTAGTAACCAGAAAACATGAGACTCAGCATCAGGTTTATTTCATTGCATTTGCCTTTTATATGGGATCTTGGCACACTATATAATAGGTTATTTGGTTTATATCTAATATTTTTAATGGTTCCTTTTGCATTTTATGCATTTTGCTTACTTTGGTTTAATGCATGGAGGAGATGAATATCCACTATCCAGCCATACTTTTATATACAGAAGTTGAAATCACACTCAACTTAAATGGTTTTCTTGATCTCATTTGAATTTTATTTTAATCATTTCTGTTTTCTAAAGGCATCTGCTTGTCACAGTTACATTTATTAGCATTAAAATTACTTTATATTCTTAAACACATAGGATACTTATTAGAAACATGTATCTTTTTATCTTATATACCATGTTCAGCAGCATACTACTTAACTATGGTTAAGACCATGGGATTTTGAGTCAGTTCAAAACAAGGTATTAATTTGATCATACCCTGCAGGTTACAAAATGACTATTAATGTAGATTGTATCTACCCCCCAGGTTTTTTGTAAGATGTACAACATACTGTGTAACAATCTCTCAGCACTTTTCCTCAGACATAATGTCTCCATAAATAGTAATTAGCATTATCATTTTCATGATGATAATTATCACCATAATACTTATCATTATTGCATATGGACTTAACTCAGATGAAGTTTTTACTCTTTGCAAATACTTATCCTGCCTAAACCTCAATTGAATTATTTTTAAAATAGGAATAATGCTACAGTAGAGTCCCTTTTTATTTGTGGAGGATATATTCCAAGACGCCCAGTAGATTCCTGAAACTGCTGTTTTTTCCTATACACACATATTTTGAATAAAATTTAATTCATAAATTAGGTACAGCAAGAGATTAACAACAATAATTAGCAATAACTAATAAAATAGAACTAATATAACAATATACTATAATAAAAATGTATTTGAATGGGATGCTTCTGTTTCTCAACCTTTCTTTTCTCTTTCAAAATATCTTACTGTACTTTTCAGTCTTTGATTGACAACAAATAACTGAAACTATGAAAACCAAACTGTGTGTAAGAGGAGACTATGGGACTTCAATAGTGAAAATTCAGTGTTTATCACTGACCATCATTTTCTACTCCTTATTCTGGGTATGTAACTTGTTTATTTGAGCAATTGATGTACTTTGTCCCCAAATATATAGCAC
Source organism: Cacajao melanocephalus (assembly GCA_963573385.1). Classification (NCBI taxonomy): domain Eukaryota; kingdom Metazoa; phylum Chordata; class Mammalia; order Primates; family Pitheciidae; genus Cacajao; species Cacajao melanocephalus. Next base: position 51,402 of record CAUYLG010000392.1, on the reverse strand, counting down.
CTCAACCAGCAATGGGACCACTATAACCATTGACTTACATTTTTAAATGATAAATTTATTACCAATGTGTATTAAAATTTACTTCATTTTTATTAAAAAATTTTCATATCAAGTATGTTCACTAAAAAGCAATTTTTTTCTACTTCTTTAAATTTTAAGAGTACATTTCATATATCATAAACACCTTAATATAGCACATCTAAATACAGTGGCTTTTGTGCTACAAATTAATGAAACATTGGACATTTAATTCAAACCTGATGCAAAATGGTAAGCCTGGATTCTTATCGGAAGTGTACCAGAATTCTCAGTTTTTATTACTGTGTTCACAGCCACCTCCCTTGCCTGACATTTTCCTATTTCAGGAGAAGACACAGAATGCAATTTTTTAGAGCCGGTTAAAATTGAAAGGGCAAAGTTCTAAAAAATAAAATTTAGGAAATAAATATATTCCAATAAAGAATTAATCAAGAGATTTATTTGAAGTAAAATATTTTGTAGAAGCAGATATAAAATTGCTTTGACCTTTCACGTACAATGCAGAGCAAGCATTTGCATTTTCATCAATAAAATGCCTCCCCTGTATATGACAGAATAGTCTGGAAATAGGAAGAAATCTCAATTGAAGTTTTAAGAACTGAATTCTAAATTCTAATTCTATATTAATGTTAAAGCCATTATGCATTAACAATATATATCTCATATATTATTCTTCTTGATTTAAAATAGGAGACATTTCTAACACAGATTTAATAAAAAGAAGCAAAATTATTTTTCTTCTATTCAATTATTGAATTTATAAGTATGAGAGAAAATGTTACTATGGTATTTCACATTTAATTAACAACTGGCAATTAGTGATCAAAAGAATTTTTTTTCTATTTAATATAATAATTAAGTAGTTACGGAAAGAAAACCACAAATATAAACCATAATACTTTTGGCAGGACCTCTACATTTAGTAACTGTGTAGATCACATTTAAAGAAAAACTTTAATGCACAAAAAAATCAGATTAACAGAAGGAATGCATATCATTTTCTTTTTATTTAACAATCTTAATAATCTTAGGGGTCAACTAAGGACTGGGCTTTGCATTTTTGACATTTTGAAATCATTGTAAATGAGCAAAGTAGAAATCCAAACATTTGAATTAAAACATTTACTGTCACATTGGACCATTGAAACGTACCCAGGAGCCTTAAAGCTTTTTGTGAATTATGTAAAAACTAATAATTTGCATTTTAGTTTATAAATCTCATCTATTAAATAAGATTAAAATTTCCTCAGTAACTTTCTTGGAAAATAAATAAATAAATAAAAAATCAGTATCCTCTTACCATTTGCTTTGCATATTTGATGCTGTTACAATAGGGATTATATAGTTAATACAGTAGGCTCTCCATATGTCTGGGTTCTACGTCCATGGATTTAACAACTGTATCAAAAATATTTAGGAAAAACTTGTATCTGTACTGAAATGTACACACATTATTTTCTTGTCTTTATTCCTAAAACAATACAGTGTAACAACTGTTTTTATAACTTTTATGCTGTATTAAGTATTACAGGTAATCTAAAGATGATTTAAGGTAAATGGCAGGATATGCATACTTTATACACAAATACTACACTATTTTACATAAGAGATTGAGCATGCACAAATTTTGCTGTCTGTATGAAATTTTGGAACCAATCAATGCCTCCTGGACACCGAGCGACCACTGTGTTTGCTTATTCAATATTTGCTTTTAATATTAAACCTCTTCTATTTTATGTGTAACTACTTTAAATATTAGACAGAATAAATTAATAAAATGAAGAGGCGACCCACAAACTGGGAGAAAATAGCTGAAAATCATACGTTTGTTAAGGAGCTAATATCTAAAATATGTAAGTAAGTCAACTCTATAGAAAGAAAACAACTAGACTGAAAAATAAGCAAAGGACCTGAAGAGACATTTCTCAGAAGAAGATATACAAATGACCAACAGATACATGAGAAATACTCAACATCACTAATCAGGGGGAAACACAAACTAAGACCACAATGAGATATCACCTCAGACTTGTAAGAAGGGCTATTATTAAAAGATGAAAGATAACAGTTGAAGCAGATGTGAAGAAAAGAGGAGCCTGCATATTGTTGGTAGAAATGTAAATTAGTATAGATTTCATGAGAAACAGTAAGAAGTTTCCTCACAAAAAGAAAAAACAGAACTGCCGGGCGATACAGCAATCCCACTACTGGGTATATAATCAAAGGATAAAAAGTCAGCAAGTGGCCATCAGGCCAACATGGTGAAACCCCGTCTCTACTAAAACACAAAAATTAGCTGGGCATGGTGGTGCGCACCTGTAGTGCCAGCTACTCGGGAGGCTGAGGCAGGAGAACTGCTTGAACCCGGGAGGTGGAGGTTGCAGTGAGCTGAGATCACGCCACTGCACTCCAGCCTGGCCCCTGGGGACACAGCGAGACTCTGTCTCCAAAAAAAAAAAAAAAAAAAATCAGCAAGTGGAAGAGATATTTGTACTTCCATTAACTACCTAAGTGCCCATCGATAGACGAATAGAAAAGAAAATGTGGAGTATATGTACATACAACAGCAAAGTGTTCAGCTTTTAAAAAGAATAAATCCTGTCATTTGCCACAATATGGATGAATCTGGAGGGCAGTATGCTAAGTGAAATGACACACGCATAGAAAGACAAATACTGTTAAGGTATCACTTATATGTGGAATCAAAGTAAGTCAAATTCATAATCGTAGACAGTAGCATGGTGGTTACCAGAGGTATTGAGATGCGAGGGAAGGGGAAATAGAAAATATTAATCAAAGAGTCCTCTATCTAAGGACTCTTTCAACACTTCACAAAGTTTCACCTAGACAGGAAGAATGAGCTGTAGTGACAATTGCACAAAATAGTGTCAATAACTAATAATAATGTATTGTATATTTTAAAACTGTTTAAAAGTTAAATTCTAAATGTCTTTGTCATAAAAGTTAATAAGTATGTGAGATAATGGATATGTTTATTGGTTTGGTTGACTCATTCCACAAAGAAAACACATATCAAAATATCACATTGTGCCTCATAAATATAATTGTCAATTAAAAGAAAATTTTAAAAAATAAAAACAATCAGTCTTTCTCATTCAATGCATTCAATATCTTAGACTTAATACCCTCTATTTGAAAGTAAGATTTATTTGGACTATGATTAGAGGTCTGTACTATTTCTGCCTTCTCTAATATTTTTACACAAACCTGTACCTTAAATTTGTATTATGGGAAAGCATATGAGAATAATGAAGAATTTCAGATATGTTTAGAGATGAGTTCCATTGCCATGGAAATTCATAGTTATGAGGATAGGTGCTGAACTTAACCCTATGTAAGATAAACTAGAAATTAACATTATGAGGAAAGATATATAGGAGTTAAATAATTGTTCACTTCTGTGATTATAACTGGATCCTGAGCAGCAAAATAATGGTTCTTTTCAGTAATTTGGCTCTAATGACTGTTTCAACATTTTACAATTCCTGTTCCAGTGTTATATCATAGATAGCTATATACTTTTAAGTTAAACTATATTTTGTTAATTTTCCTATTGGATAACAAAAAAAAGAAAATACATGACATAATGATAAGAAGAATTACAACTTCACTGTATAAATATTCTTTCCAGCTATGCTAAGGAAGCTATTATCTTGAGGTTTGGAGTTGAATGAATGTCAATGTGTAAACTGCACATCTTGTTTTCCTTTAAATCCCATAATTAATTAATTTCAGGAAGAAATGCTGTAGTTTGTTTCTGATGGTGTTTAGTTCCCTTTATCTTTTTGTTTGGTGATAGTTCAGTCTTTCTTCAATAACATTGAGTTAACTGTTCACAAATATAAGTAAATCTGTATTTCTTTCATTGCAAATTTCCTCCAAATTAAAAGCTAGTTGACCAGTTAAATAAAAAGATCTCAAATTGACTTTTTAAAAAAATTGTGACAAGCTATAATAAAAACAAAATGTAAGATCTAGGTGCAATGTTAAGTCATATCACACATTTTTGGAAATGTAGACTATGGATACACGATGATAAATATTTTCATAAAGACTGAAAATAAATTAGCTGATTATTACTTAGATTAAGAAAAAAAAAAAACTTTTCTGGCTGAAGAAAGACTGCCCCTCTTGGGTCTAGCCAGTTCTTACACAGTAAAGGGGTCGGATGGAGCACGCCTTTGATGTGCAGTCTAGCCAATCCAGAGATGTACTTCCTTTATGTGACCACTACACCCCAGAACGCAGTATTTCTTTGATTTACTCATGTTTAAATTTTGCTATTTGTATAATGGCTCCATTAAATATAAGAAATCCATAAGTACAGGATGAGACTTTAAGGTTAAGCAAATTTTAATTACATTGATATTTAATATATTTTTGGTATGTTCTGAACCTCCAATCATAAATGGTAGAAAAGAAGAACTACTAATCCTTTTAAAATAACAAGAAACTTTTACTACCTCCAAACAGAGGCAAAATTATTGTGCTCAATGTTTTCTCTGAACATGAAAATAAACTTTATCGTATTAATATTTTCTCCGGCTCTTACTATTCTTCCTCCATTACCACCCTTGAAAACCAGAGTAAGGCATCCATAACTTCACATGCTGACAATACAAACTTACATATATTATTACATTTCACTTTTTTTCAAATAAGATATTAACATTTCACTCCAAAATTGTCCGAAATATGAATATAGTTTTATAATCATGTTAAATAAGAAACTACAATATGCATATATTGATAATTTATAAAACCTATTCACAGGTGGTTTTTTGGTTAAGTGTGTAATTGTAAAATATACATATACATTTTTCTCTCTACAGTATGCTGGCTAAATAGAAATGATTGAAACAGACAAGAATATTGTATGAAGATACTTTTTAACCTTGCATGTACAGAGCTAAAGGGTTCTTTTATTCTTTACAAGCTTTTCTCCATAAGAGAGATCCACATGTTATGTTCTGCATAATGTTATGAATATGCTGCTGTAAGCAATTTGCTATAGGGTTACATGTATTTGATTTTGCAAAACAGAACACAGAAATAGTAAAATTTAAGTCTATTTCTGTTGTCAATCACCAAAATGTGGAGGATTATTTTTATATTTTTAAATTTTTCTTTTAATATTATTTATAATTAAAGCAGCAATCACTTATCTCCTCATCAAACTGTGAGGCGACAAACAAACCCAAAATATTTAGAGATTTATAAGCAAGAAAAATACAGCAGCCCAGAGCCAGGCTGTTCACTACAAATCTCTTAAAAATGCCTTCCCCACTGTGTATATTTCCATCTATTTTTCTAATGAGCTTATGTCTAAATTTCTGGAGTACTCAGTGTTGCATAAACAGGCGTTCAAGATTTACTTATTCTTAACATATTAAACATAGGTATACCTAAATTTCTATTAATGCACTGACAACATTAAAACGTTTGAAATAATTAAGACGTAACTTTTTAATATTTTATTAGATGATGTTCTGCTCTGAAATTTTTAAAAATGTATACACATTTAAGATAATTGAATAAAATTGTCTTAGATCAGACATAAAACCGGTAATATATAACATTTTGGTCTTACACAGAAAAATATTCCGAAATTTTTTTGCCTGAACTGACTGTAGTAACTAGATCTTTGGACATTATAACACAGGACTATATTATAGTAACAGGCATTGTATGACAAACGCTTTCTTAATAATGAATAGCTTGGTTTTCAAACAAGTTATCTTTAACATGTTAAACAGTCTTCACCGCAATAAATAAATACAATTACTAATTTTTCATAGCTTTCTATTATGTGTGAAGTTTATTTTTAGGTTAATGAATTGCTTCATTGACAAATTTTGTGGAAAGTGATCTTGAGAACAACTGAATAAAGTCCTATGTCAGGTTAAGAGAGAGGATACAAATAAGGCTGCCCCCCAAGACCAACCCTGTATGCCAATGCTCTATGTACATTTTTTTTGTTTTCACATTGAATAAAGATCATATTTTAATAGAGATAAAATAATGTCTTTAAAAATGTAACCAATGAAGTATCTGCATTTTATACACAACAAATACATGATTTTGAAAAAGATGAACAGGCCGATCTCCTAAGTTTCTAATACCTAGCTCTAATAGTTCTGGTGTACCAACCAGTATGACGATGCCTTGAATGTGATTCATTCTGAAAATTAATATCCTGAAGAATCCAAACAACCAAAAATAGACAAAGTGGTCATATAGAAAATCCCATTCAAAAAAATTTTAAAGGCTTAATTTGGGTAAGAACTGGAATGTTATGGCATTTTAAATTTAGGAGAAATATTTTTATACCTCTGAGCAAGGAATAGGTATTTGGGTTCACGAAATGTCTCTGAGATGTTCAGTGAAGAAGATACACTGAGCAAGCTTAAGACATTCTCCACCACTCTTCTCAGAAAACAAAAGTCCTGTATAAATTTTAACATTCAAAGATTATCTCCAGCTACTAAGATTAGAATGGAGTCTGAAACTACAGGTTACCTCTCTTGGGTTTTATTCTCTGTTCTAGCACACTGACATGTATACAGCACACAAGTAAACAAATATTTGTGGACAAGTAATGAAGAGACCCCGTTTCCTCTTTGAAAATGGGTGTAAGAAGAAGAAAGAGAACAAAATGAAGGCTCAAGTATTTTTCTGCTCTATTACTCTCTATAACATTCTATAAATTATTATCGTTTTCCACAGCTAAAAATAAAGTGCACTGACCAATGTATTAATATCCATTTGTGCCCTTATTTTAAAATTTAACAAAGTTTGAGGAAAGTGGTTATTTAATTAAATCCTAATAAAGTTTATATTTTCTGGGCTTATTCTCGTCCCTTACAAAAATCTTAAGTCTATCTACCTTCAGGTAAGAATTTTAATCTACATTTCTAATATCCAGTCATATTCCAGCATTAATTGCTTTATCTCCAAACTAATGAGCTAATTTGCATTTTTTACAAAAAGTACTTGCTGTCAAAACATTCATATGAAACTGAAATTGAGTCAATCTTCCATGTATGTGTTCTCATGCTCCCAAACATCTGGTTGTTTTGAAACTGCAGGGTGTTTGAAATAACATTTTAGTATTCTTCTGAAGTATTCTGTATAAACTTTTGGGGTCAAAGGACTGTTTGGCAATAGTTGATAGCTATCAGCCTAATTGCCTGGGGAAAATTGCTTATTCACACACTTGCAAGGTTTTGCATGCAATTTCAGACTAATGTCATTTGAGGTCTGTCCATAATCTCAAGGCTAATTATCCGTGATCTTGAAGTTTACCATTTTATAGTCAATATTTTTGGATGGATTATTTTGATGATATCAAAGTTTTATCTCCACAGTTCCTTGTATTCCAATCATTGTAAGTATCTGTAAAGCATCGTATATTTAAGAATGTTCTTGTGTCATTATTTGCTTAATATCTACCTTCTCTATTAATGTGCTTCCTGAGGTGAAGGATCGTTAATTCTGCTCATCAATTTACAATCAGCACATAAGATATTTCACAGCCTGGCCGAGCGGTTGTTAAACTAACCAAGTGTATTAGTCTACTGTCACATTGCTGTAAAGAACTACCCGAGACTGGATAATTTACAAAGAAAAGAGGTTTAATTGACTCACAGCACTACAGGCTGTACATGGATGCGGAGGCCTCAGGAAACTTACAATAAGGCGAAGGCAAAGGGGGAGCCACACTTTGTACACAGCAGGAGCTGGAGGAAGAGAGAGCTAAAGGAGGCGCTGCCGACCTTTGAATTCTATCATGGGATAGCTGGGCTAAACCATTAGAAATCTTCCCCATGATCCAATCACCTCCCTATAGACCCCACCTCCGATATTTAGGATTACAATTCAACATGAAATTTGGGTGGGAACAGAAAGCCAACTCATGTCACCAAGCTTATGACTGAGTCATTTATCCACAGTTGAGAAGCATTTTAGGCATCATTTTCAATGTTGGAAAAAAAAAATCTCTCTCTCTCTCAATACACACTTTTAAGCTAAGTCTTATACCTATCCCAAAATATTAGCTATTATTCAAAATCTGTTTTTGAGAATATAAGAATAAACAAAATTACAGGTTTAAAGAGGATATAATATTTTCAAAAAATGCTCAGATTTAAGAATTCAGATAACTCCACTGCCCCTGGGTATAGTAAATTACGTTACCTATCCAGACAGCACCTAGCTAAATTATCACATGAGAGGAAACCTCCCCAGTCCAAATACAGGTTAATCTAAGGTGGTTTTTTGCATCTGAAATAATGTATTACTCCTTCCTTCCTGATATAGTTCCTTCACTTGACTTTTTGCGTCTTATATCTTTGCTGCTTTCTCCCCTTATCCATGACCAGTGTTAATGTCGAAACGCATCACAACTCAATTGCTATTCTTTCTCTCTTTTTGTTCACACTGACTGTTTTATACTGACTGTTTTGGTGATTTCTTCCCACCCAAGAACCTTTAATAATAAAGACATGCAAACAAATCCAAAATGTATATGTAAATAATCAAGATATCAAATGTAATGTGTTCAAAATTAAATTCCTGATTTTGTCTTAGTTTCTCTCAGTCTCATCCATTCTCTCTCTTGATGGTAACTCCATCAGGCCAAAAATCTTGGATTATTCCAGGACTATTCTTAACTTATACCCATACCCTAAAATCTATGCCTGCTGCATCATGGAAAAACTGTTGCGTCTACCTTTATAATACATCCAGAATTAAATGCGTTTCATTGACTCCCGTAATCTCTAACTTGGATTGCTAGAATGAGTAGTTTCCTGCCTTATCTCAGAAAGCTTGCTCTTAATACTGGAAACAAACCCATTCTTTTAAAATAGAAATAACATGATGCCATCCCATTACTTTAATCCTGCATAACTTAAAGAAGTGTCAAACATATCTAAACAATGGCTATAAATCCCCATATTACATGTCATCCCACTCCCTCTCTGAATGCTTTTTTTACTTTTAAAAGTTTGTGGAGAACTTAAATGTTTAACAAATAACACAATTATTTTGTTTCTAAAGTTTTTTGTTTATTTAAATAATTAACATAAATATATCCTTGGCATAACGAAGAACGGAAAACATGGCATTTTCCAAAAATTAGGACATTCTATTTGGAGTTGGTACTAGCTTTGTCAAATATGAAGCTCAAGGGATGACAGAGAATCTTTGTCACTTTTTTAGGGGGATTCCCAAGTAGTCCATAAGTGGAAAGATATTGCAAGGAGTCTTTCGTCATTTAATTGATTAACAAAATTTGTCCAATATCATTTTCTCTTTTCCATCGTCAGTGCTTTATATACTTAATGATAGATAATGGCTTATGTTATGGGTTAAACTGTATTCTCTAGAAAAATATGTGGAAATCCTTTGCAGATATACTTGAGATGTACATGTACATTATAACAAGTTTATACAGGAATAGGTGGATCCTTAATCTAATATGACTAGTTTCTTTATGAAAAGAGGCATAGAAAAAGGGACAGTTGTGCACACAGCAGAAATGGCACCTGATAACATAGGCAGAAATTGAAGTGATGGATCTACAAGCCAAAGATCATCAAGGAATGCCAGCCAAGCCCAAAGCGTAGAAAAAGGCATGGAAATGATCGTCACGTATAGCCTTCTGAGGGCATGCAATACCAATCCTTGATTTCAGACACCCAGTGTCCAGAACTATGAGGTAATTTTTGCTGTTTTGAGCCACCAGTTTGTAGTAAGTTGTCAAGGCAGCCCCAAGAAAATATTGAAGTTTTCTGGACCGAAAGGGTCATTTCCCTTCAAGATTATAAGCAAATGCATGCATTTTCTTGTTAGAACCTTTATATTGTAGACTACATTTAGGTGGACTGGTATACTAAGTGCATAATCACCAAAACCTATATTATATAAACTCTGAAGCTTTAACAGTTGACAGTGTATTTTAAAAGACATGGGCTCTTGTTAAGCATGTAACCAAATATTGGCTGATAACTCAGCACCAACTTACTAATCAACAAAAAATATATGTAACTACAAAGGGAGCAGAAACATTTATGCTCAATGTATTCAAAATTCGCACAGATTCTTTTTGAAAATCAAATTATCAGATGATCATTAGAATTATTAAGTACACAACAGCAACAAGAACAAAAACTGACAATAGGGCCTAATTAAACCAAAGAGCTTCTGAACAGCAAAGGAAACCACCCGTGCAGTAAACGGACAACCTACAGAATGGGAGAAAATACTGCCAACTATGCATCTGACAAAGATCTGATATCCAGAATCTACAAAGAACTTAAATAATTCAACAAACCAAAGGCAAATAACTCCATTAAACAGTGGCAAGAAAGGTGAACAAAAATGCCTTGAAAGAAGACATACAAGCGGCCAACAAACATGAGCAAGTGCTCGACACCATGAATCATCCGAGAAATGCAAATCACAACTACAGTGAGATACCATGTTACACCAGTCACAACGGCTATTAATAATATGTCAAAAAACAACTGGTGCTGGTGAGGCTATGGAGGAAAGAAAATGCTTACACACTGTTAGAGGAAATGTAAGTCGATACAGCTGCTGTAGAAAGCAGTTCGGAGATTTCTCAGAGAACTTCAGTGGCATTAACATTTGACCTATTGCTGGGTATATATCCAAAAGAAAATAAATCATCCTACCAAAAAGACACACGCACTTCTATGTTCGTCACTGTACTATTCACCATAGCAAAGATATGGAATCATCCTAGGTGCCCGTCAATACTGGACTGGATAGAGTAAATGTCATACACATAAGCCATAGAATACTATCCATCCATAAAAAGAATGAAATCAGGTAATTTTCAGCAACATGGATGCAGCTGGGAGCCATCATCCTCTATGAATTAATGCAGAAACAGAAAATCAAATATGATTTGTTCTCACTTATCATAAGGGGCTGAACATTGGCTACTCATGGCCATAAAGACGTCAACAACAGACTGTGGAGATGACTAGAGGGAAGGAGTAGGGAAAGGGGAAAGTGCTGAGAAACTACCTATTGGTACTATCCTCAGTACCTGAATGACAGGATGATTCATATCCCAAACCTCAGCATTATGTAGTGCACACATTCATCAAACCTGTACATGTATACATGTTCTATATATATATAAATACACACACACACACACACACACATAGTGAGAGAGTGAGAGTGTAAATATATTTCTTACATTTCTGAATATACATTCTTGTAAAATATCTATGAGAGGGAGACCCCAGAATTGGAAACAGCATCTACATCTGAGAAGGAGAAATGGTGGCTGCAGGTTAAGAAGGACTCATTTTTTACTATGTATTTTTATACTTTTAACATTTTATATTTTGTGCAAAACGGGAATAAAAAAGTTATCAATGCTTCTTCTTTCATATGACAAGTGCTTCTTCTGAAGTATGCCCAGAGTGTTATGGGGCCCCAGAGGAAGAACAGCTCATCTGAGTGGGTAGGAAGGCGTAAGAAATGATCATCCTAGGCAGCCATAAAATGTTGGCTCTTGAGCTGAGTTTTGCAGGATGAGTCAATATGACTTAGGTAGACTAGTCTTTTCTGTTCCACGAAGCCAGTGGAATTTGGGGAATTGCATACAGTTTACTACATTTTGTTGAATGTTCATTGTTTTGAATACTCATCTTTGTGTCCTGCCATTTGGCACTGCCTGGATGGAACTGGAGGACATTAGGCTAAGTGAAATAATCCAGACATATAAAAATATTGCATGATCTCACATATACCTGAATATATATTTTAGTAAGAATTCAAATACACAGAGATACAGAATGAAATAGGGTGATGTGGTGTGGCTGTGTCCCCACCCAAGTCTCATCTTCAATTCCCACATGTTGTAGGAGGGACCTGGTGGGAGGTAATTAAATCACAGATGCAAGCCTTTCCCATGCTGTTCTCATGATAGTAAGTCTCACAAGATGTGACTTTAAAAATGGGAGTTTTTCTACACAAACGCTTTTGTTTTTTGCTTGCCACCATCTATGTAAGATGTGACTTGCTTCTCCTTGCCTTCCACCATGATTGTGAGGCCCCCTAGCCATGTGGAACTGTGAGTCCATTAAACCTCTTTTTCTTCTCAGTCTGTTATATCTTCATCAGCAGCATGAAAATGGACTAATACAACTGGTTACTACAAATGAGGAAAGGGGGAATAAAAAGGAGGAATACAGGTTAAAGGATACAGCATAGCAGATATATTGGAAGAACAAGTCTACAGATCTAATGTACAAGGTGAAGACTGAAATTAATAAAATTGTGTTGTATTGGAAATATTCATTAAGATTTTAGCTGCTCTTTTCACAGAAAAACTAGCTATATAATATGTTAATTTGTTTCAAAATTGTAACTATGTTACTATCTACATGTATCTCATATCATGTTGAAACCCTCAAATATATACAACAAACGTTATTTAAAAAATTAAAATTCTTATGAGTATATTTTAGAATAACATAAAAATAGTAGAAAATGTATTTTCTGTGGTATTGTCTAAAGCATATCTTAGACTTGAATTACTTTTGAGTGAGCAAAATGATAGACTAAAAAATAGATTGAATACCAATTTCATTTTCACAAGATTTTGTTAATAAAAAGTGATATAGTACTACACATGGCCTGTATTTAGTTAAAACAACATATGTTAATTTAAAAATTAATTGATTTAAATAGATATTTTTTAAATATTTCTATTTTATCTCTCAAAATTGAATAGCTAAATCTCCTTTAAAGAGAACAACATAGATAAATGCTAAAGTTACTAGAGTTACTGAACAACAAGTCTTCAGATCATGGTTAAAGAACTGGGAAGTTTACTAGATACCGCAAATATCAGCCTGCATAGGGAGAAAACAAATACTTTCTACTGGTGCAAAACCATGACTTCAACATAGTTTGCCTTTGGTTAAGGCAAAGTCCAAGATACAATTAAAAGTGTTTGTTTATATGACATTTGTCATTCAAGTCAACAATTCATAGGTACTCTGGACCGATTTATCTAAATTTTTATTGCTTGTTCTTTTGGATATAAGTAATATGTTCTTTTGGATATAAGTAATTTGTAGTAATGCAGCATACCTGCTGTTAAATGTTCAATATTTCTATGAAAATTTTCTGCTTCAGTATTCTAATAGGCAGGTGAGTCAAATATATCTCTATATTTTCTCTCTCTATATATATAGATATATATACACACACACCTATATATATATATACCTATATAGTTATACATATAAAATTTGAGTTTAAAATAGATATATTTTATACTAAATTTTATGACTAAATTTGCACTCTGCTCACCTTCCCACACAAAGTCCTGAATAAATTTTGAGAATGTGAGAAAAAGAAAGCAATCTTATATTCATTAATTTAAAGGTTGCTAACATTTCCTAAGTTAAAGAAACAAAAGCTCTTGAGTCCCTTTAAAAATATCTTCAAAAGGAAGATGAGAGGGTGAACAGAGATACGAAATTGCCTATTGGATACAATGCACACTATTTGGGTGATGGTTACACTAAAAGCCCAGACTTTACCACTCTGAAACATATAGATGTAACAAAACTGCATTTGTAATCTGTAAATCTATTTTTTAAAACAAGATCTGAAATGAAGGTTGATAAACTGATCAAGAAGTTAAAACAATTAAAGAGTGAGCAACAAGTATCACTATTTTGGACAAAGGGAAAAGATATATATCATGCATTTTTAACTAATCAACTAAATTGTATATACATTAAATGTATTTTAAAAAATCTATAACACACATGTTCATACACGCACACATACACATGTATGTGATTTGGTGAATCACCTTAATAACCATGAATTTTTTTCCTTAATAACTGAATATTTTTCTTAAGCAACAAAAGTAGCCACCATTTGTTGGTAATCTACTATACTCTCAACTTTATAGAGTTAGTATTCATTTTTCCCTGAAGGCATAAAAGTGAAGTAAGCTGCTCAAGGCACATTAGGCCTCCGTGTGCATCTTGATGACAAATGTTTTATACTGACACTTGCTGTTGTATACTACCTTTCAGTACAATGAAATGATGCCACATGTTTCAAAATTAATAAATTATGGAGATATTAGAAAATAGAACACATATAATAGAATCGCTACCTGTTACATTAGCATTTGCTATAATACTTTGGATGTTTTTAGTATGTTATTGTAATTAAAAAAAACTGAATGCTAATTATTTTGTAAAATTCATTATACCTCTTTTCTATGATCCAATTAAACAGGAGGAACTAGGAAATACATAGAAATCATCCTGACTTCTGAACTAAAGAGTTGGTCGAACCACTTTCTAATCAAAATATATTTGAAGAAAACAGCTTTAAAAATACATCTCAATTATTTTGAATGCATCTAAATAAATTCATATCAAAACTCAAGGATTTTGAACTATGACAAAAGTATACCCATATTTTAAAAAGTTAAATGCCTTTTACTTGTAACAACACGTCAGATTCAGTTGTATTTGTATACCTAGGCCTATCTCTCTATCCTTTACAATGTGTTCTTACATGTGTTTTATTTCTACTTTTTCATGTATCATATCAATGATAACTTATTCAGCAACAGGGATTAGCCAGGCATCATAGAAGGGGCTGGATATCTAGCAGGGATCAAAAGAGACTCTGCTCCCATGGCTGAAATAAGATCAACGACGCACAAAACTAGTAAGTAAAGTGTGTGCGTGATATTGAAGGTAAGTTGTTGCATTTTTTAAAGTAACATCATAATTTTTTTGGGGGGGAGGAATGGGATTTCATTCTGTTATTTTCCCCAATAGCTAGGGCTACAAGCACACACCACCATATTCATCTAGTAGTTGCAGTTTCAAATAGGAAGATGGAAAGGCTTCACATATGATGTTTTATTTTGACTGTTGAAATATATAACTCTGTATTTTTAAAACACATAAAAACTGTTTCTTCCTGTGGCTTGAAGTCTTTGAAAAAAATAAATGCATTTTTTGATTGCAGTCTAACAATATATTTACCTTGTTTCACATATTGAGATTTTTGGCTAGATTCCATAAATCTTCCTGTTATAATAATGACATTTCTTAGCAGATAAATCACTAGGTCAAAAATTTTTGAAAAAAATTCAAAGTTGGGCCAGGCGCAGTGGCTCACACCTATAATCCAAGCACTTTGGAGGCCAAGGCGGGCGGATCACCTGAGGTCAGGAGTTCAAGACCAGCCTGACCAACATGGTGAAACCCCATCTTTATATACAATTAAAAAATAAATAAAAATTCAAAGTTATTAAGGTGATTCACCGTATTGATCATCAAGAGTTGTCCAATTTACCATTAGTTTTGCTTGTAAGGTATTAATTTTACTTTACAATATCCTCAACTACATTTAGAGTAATAGCCTCAATATTACTAGACAATACTTGTGGCACTGTTTACAAAAGCAAAGACCTGGAACCAACCCAAATGCCCATCGATGATAGACTGGACAAGAAGAATGTGGAATATATACACCATGGAATACTATGCAGCCATAAAAAACTGATGAGTTCATGTCCTTTGTAGGGACATGGGTGAATATTAAAACCAGCATTCCCAGCAAACTGACACAAGAATAGAAAATCAAACACCGCATGTTCTCACTCATAGGTGGATGTTGAACAATGAGAACACATGGACACAAGGAGGGGAGCATCACACACTGGGGTCTGTTGGGGGGAATAGGGGAGGGATGGCAGGTTGTAGGGAGGTTGGGGAGGGATATCATAGGGAGAAATGACAGATATAGGTGATGGGGGGATGGAGGCAGAAAACCACCACAGCATGTATGTACCTATGTAACAATCCTGCATGATCTGCACATGTACCCTAGAATCTAAAGTACAATAAAAGAAAAGGAAAGAAAAATAAATTTTTTAAAAAGACAATATTAAAGTACTGCCTTATGTAGTATGTGTTTTTTAACAGAAAGCTTGAACTTTATCTCAAATATTTTCATACTTATAATTCTGCTTTTAAAATGTAATAAATCCTATAATTTTTAGCTATGTATTGTTTTCACTTTTTATGCATTTCAAATAAAATTTTAAATAAAATAGATAAAATGTGTTATTTTACAGCCACTCATCCTATTACATTAGAACATTTTCCTCTTATATCACGGAAATTTTTATTTATAGAGCACTTCAATTTTTTAGAAAGTCTTGTCATCAGTCATCTTTATAGATTTTTCCCTCTACTATTTCTAAACACAAACAACTTTCATCTTCATTGGTTGGTTAGGTAATAGGTTTTCCCCTTTTCTGCTTGTATGTGTTTGTGTGTGTGTGTGTGATCAGTGCTGTTGTCTACTTCTAACTTCTTTGGGAGTTTGAAATGAGGTAGAAGTCTAGTGATTTTCTTTTCTGTAATTGCTAAGCAGACATAGCACCATTTTATGGTGACATTTGAGTATTATTAGCTGAGAAATCTAATTCCATTCTTGATTCTGAATTTCATCACAAATATAACTAAAATATGATGTCATAATGACTAGAAAGTGGGCTCAAAACATAATCTCTAAAATTATTTGATCAGGAGTTCTGCAATTTTGAGTAGTCTTAGTAGTTGCTTCCCCTCTTCAACTTTCCTATTCTGTACCAAATCTCTGAATTCATTTTGACAATGCTTCTTGATTTCATTTTCCTCATTAGATTTTCCTTTTGCCTCAATGTATTCATTAGTTTCCTTATAAAGTCTTACTTTTAAATGTGCTTCCTAACTGAAATGCTAGCTTTTCAATATGCATCTCACACATGTTCTTATCCAAATTTAATATTGCCTTGAGGACTTTAATTCAATAACTTAGTTGATTGATTTTTCTAAAAGTATAGGACTATACAATATCATTATATAATATAATGACATAACATGCAATGTTAATGCATTATTCCCATATCTGTATATAAAAAACCATTGCAAAAGCATATTCTACTCAATATAATTACATCTTAAAGATTAATAGCTTATGATCAAATGAGCTCCTAAATATATTGATGATAAAAATGTTACTCTCATTTAATGGAATTTGTATGCAGAGCAAGAATAAAAATGTGCTCTCAAGACTTTACAACACCTCTTTTATATTATAATCACAATATAAATTGAGTTACATTGTGAATGTTACATTTTCTTGACTGTTCAGCATTTTTCTCAAAGAAGAGCAAACTTTGACCTGTTATTAACCCACATCTGGGGACTCTTCTGTAATCTACTCTGTATTACACATTTCTTCGTCAAGTTATCCTCGGCAACTATCACATGTAACCTTTGGCTTCTCTCCAATGCTGTATAAGACAATCTAACTAGTAAATAGATTGTTATTCATCTCTCCCCCACTCCTTTCCCTGGAATATTCTTTATCTTGCTTGAGAATGTGAGTAGGAAGAATTCTGGAGAAATCACTGAAAGGTTGAAACCTAAAAGGTTCTTAAAATTTCTTACAATGAAAATTTATTTTCAAAAAACATATTGACTTCTTATATGTGAGTTAATTTGTTATTTCCTGGCTCTTTAATGCCAGTTAACGCAATGAGATTAACTGCCAGCTCAGGTGAAGATTAAAACAAATGACAGCTCTAATTGGTAACTAAGAAAAAGAAAACGAAAGGAAACAAGGACATATTTCACCTAAGGACTTCTCGAGAAAGAGCAAGCCTCAGTGATCAATTAATAAAGATTGACAGAACAAAGGTTCTCCCCTGGAATAAGTAACATTATGATAGAGGACACAGAGTGGGAATATGTTTAATAGAACTTTACTGTTAGCTAAGATGCCTTTTGAAATGTGATGCCTATAAATTTTAAATTATGTTATTAATAATTCAAACCTGTGTCTCTAAATCTTGAGGATTCTATGTGTGACAAAGAAGGAAGCTGTTTTAGCTGATTGGGCTTGAGGATCATACAAACTCATTTTAGCTGGGCGTCGTGGCCCAAGCCTGCACTCCCAGCTACTCAGGAGGCTGAGGCAGGGGAATCGCTTGAACCCAGGAAAGGGAGGTTGCAATGAGCTGAGATCGCACCACTGCCCTCTACCCTGGCAACAGAGCAGCAAGACTCTGTCTCAAAAAAAAAAAAAAAAAAAGAAAAGAAATATGCTCATGCTCATGATTTCAGTACAGTGGTGCCATCTCAGCAAACTACACAGGAATAGTTGGAAAGATATCGGGAATGCAGTTCATAGACATACACCCAGCAGGTAACAATCTTTTTTTATCTTACTTGTTTTAATGCAACTGGTTGTAATACTGCTAGATTAAATGCAGGTTAAGTATAAACTAAGACAATACTTAATGCAATTTGATATACAACATCAGTATAATAATATTCAAAATCATTATTTAAATATTAGGTAGTTACAAGTAATTAAAATCATATTGTAATGTTGGAATTATCTTAAAATACAAAGCAGTATGTTTACATATAAAATATTAGATTTACATTCATAAAAGCCTAAGGATTTATTAACATTTTTAAAGAATATATTTATTTGCTAAGTATTCTCCATTAACATAAAACTTTCTGAACAGCCATAAAGGAGACATATTGTGTTAACTGGATAAAAAAAAAAGCAAACAACTGAGATCAGTAACTCTCCTAGCCTTTCAATAGGAGGGATATAATCTTTATTTTTGACAATAAACTAGTAACTAGTTGGCATAAAAAAATGAAAACAGTCTGGGGAGTTGGTTATTTGTGGCAACAGAAAGTCATTCCATTTCTACTTTCTGACAGTTGTGTGAACAGCAGCGTTTATCACAAATACTGAAGAACACGTGACACTACGCAAAAGTCTCAGATTCTCCCTAAATCATATAAATGCTACTACCTCTTTGAAACTTATGACTCACTTTGCTTTGTACAACAGAACATGTGTGTGTAACAGAGAGAGGAAAAGAGAGCTTAGTTGTTGTAGATAGTTGTCATAGGATTACTACCCTAAATTTTCACCTTTTAACATAACTATGTCCTGTGCCATGTGACGTAACCCGGGAGTTCCTTCCACTAGAGACTGGATTTTTCCCACCTGTTGACTTCGAACCCACTGAGATAACTTGCTTTATCCATTGAGTTATTAGCAAAAATGAAACAAGCATAATTTAAGGCAAGCTTTTGTTGTGTCTTTCTGCTCTTGCCATGAGAATGAAAAAACTTGGTACACCACTTCTAAAAGAAGAATGAAAATCATAAGGAGTAGATGCGAATTAACACTGAGAATTATCTACATCACTCGAACACAGGACAAACAAAAGATATGTGGGCAACGTAAATAACTGCTGATGCTTTTTTAGGCTACAGAGTTTTGTTTTGATTTTGTAGTCACATATTATGGCAGTAGCCAACTGAGGTATACACAAATTAATATACATCCAAAAAAATTCAGCAGAAAAACAGAAATTATTTTTATGCACTACCTTTTCAAACAGCTTGACATTTAATTCACACAGCACCCAACTTCACCCAGTTAAAGTGTAAAATTTAATGGCTTTTAGCATATTCATAGTTGTGCCATCTTCATCACAACCAATATTTGAACATTTTCAACACCCCCAAAAAATCTTGTGTATCTTTACACTCAGCACTCAGTCCTCTTTTCTGCCCCAATTTTACCGATCTTAACCATAAGGAACTACTAATTTATATTCATTGCAACTCTGAAAAAGATTTGAATAAATCTTTCATTTTACCAGACTTCTCTTACCCTTTTTTTAAAAAAATCACTCTATTGAGAGATACTTCAGATACCACAGAATTCCGACATTTAATGTGTAAAACTCTATGGTCCTCGTTACAGTCACAAAGTTGTGCAATTCCCAACATCATCTCTATTTTTGGAAATTTGCAGTTGCCCCCAAATGAAACCATGTGCTTAATTAGAAGCCACTATAGGTTTGCTAATTCTGAACATTTCCTATAAATGTATCATGCAATATGTGGTATTTGGTGACTCTCTTCTTTTACTTGGCACACAATTTCAAGGTTTATCCATTTTATTGCATGTATCGGTGTTTCAGTATTTTTACGGTCAGTAATACTCTATTGTATGAATATGCTGAATTTTATTTATCCATTCGATTATTCAAGGAACAATTGAGTTTAATATATTTTATATACTTAATCAATAAAGTGAAAAATAAACCACAGAAAGGGTGAAACAATTAGCAAATCACGTGTCTGTTAAGTAACTTATATCTACACCATATACAAAATTCTTAGAACTCAATAATAAAGACAAATAACCAACTTATTTACTTAATAGCATAAACAATTGAATTTAGCAATAATTAATAATTACCTGTAGATTCCTTTGTACTTTCTGTATATACAATCATATCTCTAGAAATAATAGCACATACATCTTTCTAACAATTATTCATATTTCCTTTTCTAGACTGATATTGTGGGCTAGATCCTCTAAAACACTGATGACTAGGGATGGTAATTGACCTTTCCTGTTTCCAATTTCAGTACTCCACAATTCTGTAAGAGCGGCAGCAAATCTTAATGAATGAAGTTCCATTTTCTGCTAAATGAGCATTGAGGTTTTCAAATAGCTAATATCTTGGTAATATCACATTATTTTTCTACCTCACTCATTTAATGTGGTGAATTCTATATAATAAACTGCAGAAACAAACTTTATTAGCAAAAATGTTATTTGGTTAAGCAGGATCTTTTTTCCTACACAATGTTTGATTCAACTGGTTGACTATTTTCAAGACATCTATATTTATCAGAGCTATCAATCTGTAATTATCTTACCAAAATATTCTTGCCTGATCCACTTGAAGAATATTTGTCATTTTTGTCATGTTGTCATTTTTAATAATAGAAAAAGTGGAAGCACACGAGAAGTTTCCTTGGAGGCTTGTTAAGTCAAAGATGAATACCCATGCAAGGGAATACGTCACGTAGACACTTGCAAGGATGTGTCTGAAGTTCAACCATGACCAGGCTTCAGTGTTTGAAACTGTTTTTGGAGTACATAGGAGGGGTAGACATTTATAATGTTTAAAGCCAGAAGACTCAGTTCATTCACCTAAGAAGCATAGAAAGAAAATACAACTAAAGGTACATCCTTAATACTGCAAATTTTAAAGTTTAATGAAAGGAAGAGGAACAGTAAAAGGAATTGCCAGTATTCTCCTGAAAACAGAGAGAGAAAGGAGACCTGGAAGCCAAGGGAAGAAAGTGACACGTGCTTCTGAGAGGCCCATTTGCTTGAGGACAGAGGCCGGTGAATTGCTCGGGGAATGGGCGCAATCCAGGTGAGCAGTAAATGTGAAGAAAGGTGTTGAAATGCAATGGGAGCGAAGAGAGCAGAAAATCCAGTTCGATTTTGCTCTAAAGAAATTGGATAGCAAAAATACTTTGGAGGAGTTTTCTTTACCACTGCGAAGTGTGACACACCTGGAGGAGGATCTGGAGATAACAGATGACTTCGATTTAGTTTTTGTTTTCATGACTTTAGTTAATATAGTGTATGTGTATTTGCATGCCAGTGATTCAGTAAACAGGGAACATTGCGTGAGTGGGGAAAAGGAGCAATGTTTAGTATGACATCTTTGAGCACTCAAGAGGAGATGGAATGTAGGGAAAGCGGCAAGTCAAACAGCAGTTTTACATGGTGTTCAACTCATTTCTAAATTCTGCATTATCTGAGCTATTCTTGATATTATACTCCAAATTCAGTAAGAGGTGGCCCTGTGAAATAGCTGTATAATTTTTGTTTCTGCTGAAGACATTGACTGTGGTATGTCTCACGTCTTTCTGCATGTGACCTATATTTATTTCAAAATTTACTATTGAAAAACAGTCTGAATAATTTGTTTGTCCCTATTTTTCTCTGAAATCATTGTTTGCAATAAGAAAATCCTGTTATATGTGAGATCGTGTTTTAACATTATTAAAATAAATAGTATTTATGTAATTTGTTTATTTTTAATACATTTTATTCTTTTATTTTTGAATAGATTAATTAGACATAAATATTTTTAAATACATGTAAATGGTATAATGAAATACATGGTGAGGTAGAATTCTATTGAATAGTATTATCTAATTAGACAACTAAATAAAGATTGATAAAGACATTTTACTACCGAGAAATAATTTTACCACTTTATTAAATTGACCTTGTATTTATAAACATTTTTCTTAATGACTATAAACATGAGTGAATTACTCATTGTTTTCATGTTCATTATAACAATCATTGTTACACAGTCATTATTGTCATAGGGCTTACTGTGCAATGGATTCCTTCATGGAATGTTGTATGGACAGTAATAGCGGCCTTAACAAAACCCTAAGGGAGCACAGGGCACACTAATATATATTAATCTGAGTTGGATAATAATATAGTAATATATATAATATATAGTAATATATATTACTCTGAGTTGACTTCCCAGAAAAGTGCTTATACGCCTACATTTGGAAGAATGAGCGTACAAGAATTTAAGTAAATAAGGTAATACATGTGCAAGTGACAAGGAGTATGTTTTCATATTTTCTAAAATCAACAATTGCAGAAATAAAATCATTTTAACCAAATTACTCATAAGCAAAGACATAAAAGAATCTCAAATTAATGCCAACATTTAAAATATATATGATTTTATTTGCATCATCAGAAAGTATATAGAGATTGCAAGGAAAAAGTTGGAGAATCATATACCCCCTAAAAGAATACAGGCACTATATAGGAAGAGAACAGTAATGTTTGGCAGATACCTATGGATACATAAAAACAAAATTTTAAAGATGTAGCACCAATAAGTTAAAACTGTAAGTTGTTTATGTAGCTACTTTTATGTATATTGCAAAATAATTATATGTATTTAATGGCAATTATTTCTCCTTAGCAAAACCCATTCCATTTTACCCAGATTATTCTAAAACTTATTTTAAAAGTTTTATATTTATCTTGTTTAAATAAAACATTTTTAATGTTTCATCTCATGCAGAATTTCTATTATAATTTATTTATTATAATAATTTGTTGGGTACTCCATAATTCAAGTCAGATAATATGCTTGATGTACAAAGAATATGAAAATGAATAACAGACAACTGCTGTTAAGGAATTTTTTAAAAGTGTGTGTGTGTGCGCGCGCGCGCGCACGCACAAGCACACACACAGGGAGAATTCACAGGTATATATTATGTTAATTAATTCCTGTAAGCTAGGCTATGAATAGGCTCTTCTAATGAGACATCACATTACTTTGAGCATTTATAGAATAAAAATTACAGCATTTTGTAGGGGAATCCAGAAGAGGCTTCATAAAGAAAAGACAATTTGAGACTGATCTTGCAGATTTGATTTTGACAAGCACTGACTAGGGTGGGAGTAGAGAAAAGGACACTCTGTTGATTGGATTCATGTGATTAAAGTCACAATGGTGGGGTGGGGCAGATGTCGTCTATAACCAGAAAGTAAAATTTTGTTAGTAATTAAATCATATGGATTTTCAAGTATGTAACCTCTCTGCCAAATATGTTGTATCATTTCTATACTTCTTTTTTTTTTTCATTTCTATACTTCTATTCACTAATTCCTCAAACATTTATTGGTCTTCTATTACATTCCAGAAAGGACAGCAAAATCCAAGGATTCAAAAGTAAAGGAAATATAACCTACAGCAAATAAATTTATTTTAGTAGGAAAAATGACACATAAACAACTGCAGTGTCATGTGATAATTAGTACACAATAACAATATTGCAAGTGAAAGGAGCACATAATTAGAGGAATGGGGAAGGTGATACCGGAAAACTCATCCTGAGTTTTGGTTCTGAGATTGAAGTACCACCTTACTGATAGAATAAACACCACTCTGTAACTATGGGATGGTACTGGAAAACATGCTAAACTGGAATCACAAATCTACAATTTAAATCCTGGCTGATTATGGCCAAAATGAACTCAGCCAAATGAGCTGACTGACAGATGATGCGGTCCAGGAGTGCTGCTCTTCTTAAGTCAGTAACTGGAATCTTAGCAGTATGTGGCTTACAAAGCCATACATTATCCAAACTAAGTAGATTGACCTGTTCACAGAATCTCTGAGGGCACTGTAAGTATTATCCAGAAACGTCCACTACCTTTCAGTGTATCACATGTGACATTTATAGTCTCAAAAGTTTTGAAGAAGCCTTAATTTTAATCTCTATAGTTTGAAATTGCATGAGAAAATCAACAGAACTAGTATTACAACATTTCAAATATTGTAGCTTTGGACAGTGAATTTTAGGGCTGTTTTAAATATTATTTAATACTAATTAATACTAAAAATTATACTTGTTTTTATGTCAATGCCATAATACTGTATCAACATTTTTATTGGTTTTTAGGAGCTTAAATATTAATGCAAATAAATTCAATTAAAATAATATACTACAAAATAATTGAGTTATGATATACTTGCACTCATTTTATATGTCTAATTTATGTCCTGAAAATACCATTGTATGGAATCATTTTGTACTGAAAAACTTTCTACTATTTTTATTTATTATGAGCCCATGAAATCTATACTTAAATTCAAAACGTTGTATTAAAAATTACATTTTTTACATTTGAACACCTATAGACTAGAATATGTTTTGTCTCCAAGCCATCACTTCTATTATGCATATTTTAATCTTCGTCACTTAAATTTGTGCGAGTTCTTTTCTCACTACCCTTTGCAACTCATTAATACTGACTCTAAAATAAATAGGTAGAAATAGGAAATTACCAAGATAGCCTCAGAATAAGTAGATTCGCAAATTATAATTAGAACTATATCTCACTAATGTTACCAAAATATAATGTATTTATTTTTAGTGTTTGTTTTAACTAATATAATGATGAATTACACAAACTTCTATCAAAACAAATTTTGTTTTGTCATTGTTACTGCTAAAAGGTAATAGATCTTTATAAATTGGTGTATTGTTTTCCAGTTTTTTGTACCTTTCTGCAAAGGAGGCACATTTTAACTGACTGCCTCTGACTTTCAAACTTTTCTACCTATTGAAAAAAGTTTACATCTCTCTGCTTTGGTACAAATGTCCCTGGAGATCCCCCAGAGCATTTGATCAGCTCGGTCCCTAACCAAAAGGTGACATGAAGTACATTTGTGTTGTTACTTCACTTTTTCACCCATGGGGGATTAAAAAGAGCAATACAAATCCAATTTCCAAGCATATTCAATTGTGAGAATAAAATGAAATAATATTTGAAAGTGCTTTGAAAACTATAAAGCACTGTGAATATAGAAAGCACTGTTATTGGTATTAGGTAAAGGACATTTTTTCAATCTTTGTTACATTTCCCTTCATCCTGAAAAGTTGTTACTTTACATCGTATTCTCACTACCTCCGATTTCTATTCCTCACTAAAACTGTTCATCACATTCAGAGCAAGTCTCAAACAACCACAACCAATGGGCTCTTTTAATTTCAGATTCAGATGCAGAATTTACAGAAGTTTTGCATATTTCCAGAGACAAATTTGAGTAGAAATTCAATGAACTTTGATTCAATGATCAATTTGACTTGGCAGATTCAGCAGAATGTATGTAGCAATATCACCTGGGTGTTTGCTATAATACAGCTTCCTGGGGCCCCTACTAAATCTACTAACTCAAAATTTCCAGAGATGAAGCCAAATAATGTGTATTTCTCAAGGACCCTAGGTGATGTTCTTTACACTAAGCATAAGAACTCTGGTTCTATGGAAAACTAGTATAGGATAGTATGAGAATAGTGGTTTGTGCAAGTCCAGATTTTAAGTAAACTGCAGCTATATTCTGGTGAAACATATTTTTAAGGAAAAAATATACTAAAGTAATTTTTATTTCATTTTATGATTAAAGACGCAAAGCCTTTTCATTGAAATCATATGTTAACATTAAACTAATTAAAGAAGTTACAAATTTATCCAGTTTTTCTTATGATAATTTCTTGTTTGAAACATAGCAGCTGGTGTACCAATTTATATTTGAGTGCCATATTTTAAACATTGCCTAAATAATGGTGGATACAGAATGGGTGAATAGTAAAACGCTGAGATGCTACAGCCAGACAGATGTTCAGTATCATTTTAGTAGTAGTATCCAACGCCTACATCTACGAATGATATAGATTAAACCTGCAAAACATTTTTTCTCACAAAAGCTAGAGCAGAATGAATCTGTGTGTTTTCTACTCTGCCTCAACACCTGCAGAGATACACGCTCATAAAATCCAGGGCCGACACGCTACAGAATATTAGTGAGAAAGCTTAAAATTCAAATTGTTAGATGAGGTGTGATTAGACAATCAGAACCACTTAAAATGATAAGGAATAGGAAATGTACCAGAGGTATCATACCTATGTCATTGTAGGAGTTAAGTAGTCTGTATAAAGATGTTGTGTTTTGGTCCGTTATTGGGTCTGAAACCAGCAGGACCAACAGCTGTGAAGCTGAACATAAAAAGTGGAATGATTAGGACTCCCTGGCACTAAGGACGATAATCTGAATCTGAAGAGAACAATCAAAACCAGAACTGGCACCATCTGCAACTTCAGCGGCACATTGACCCATGAATCAAACTGGCACTTTTCACCAAGGAGGTGCCCAGGTGTCTGGCCCAGTATTGCAGAGAAGCTGGAGGAGGAGGTCTGGCGGGAGTTACGGAGCTGTGAACACGGCTGCTCCTCCACAGCAAGTCACTCGGCAGATGAGTGACAGTGCATGGGAGCAGCGATAGCTCTTGGCTTTCGCTAACCTTCAGAATGTAAAAATGTAAAAATCTTACATAAACTACTGTTTCATCAACTGTAATGTAGAGCCACGTGAGGAGGAAAAATCACATTTGTGCCTAACATGATGCTATTCACTCACATTTAACCACAAACACAAGAACCCTCTCCCAAGAATAATACCAATTCCTGTTTTTTCCCTAAGCGATAACGGTAATGAAATGTTCATTCCTCTGCTTGCTGAGATCCCCTCTCTCTTGTAATCACCTATAGCTTAAATGGTAGATATAAAATTAGCTAAAATTTACATTGATTAACTGGTAGAACAAAATAAAAAGAAAAGAGAAAGTAGTATGTTAATATACAAATATATTCTGATCCAAATAAGGAAGAAATAAATATTCACAGCCATTGCAATCCTCATTTCTCCAACCGGACACATTGTCACAGTTGATATTGTTAATGGTGTCCTTTGTTAACTACTCAGTACATATTTCTTTCCCCTTAGCGAGTAACTTCAGGTGCTCATGGATGCTTGCTTGGTGGGCTTGCCCACAGCTTCGTCCTAAAGAGCCTGGCTCAGAATTCAGATACGTTAATAAAGAAGATCTGGCAGTTCAGGAGAATTTGCAAACCAGCTGTCCTCTACACCAAGGATGGCCAGCAGATCAGTGACAATGTCTAAGTCAAAGGCACCGGGCATAACGCTTACCATTAGAGCATGAAGTGACTGCTTTTCCAGTTCTGCCTTTCAAATTTCAGAGATTTACCTCATGGAAAACTTGTCTTGGAAACATTCAGTGAAGTTAATTCTGGGAAATTCAGTTAAAGATCAGTGCCTTGCTGCTGTAGAACTGGGAGCTTCAGTTTCTTACATGTTATTGGTCAGAGGCTGCCCTCAGCTCCAAAAGGCTGCTCACGTTTTGTTTGCTAAGGGATGTTCCCAAACACAGGCATTTGCTTACGTAAAGTCAGTAAGAGAGAGAGAGAACAAGACAGTGAGAAAATGCAAGAAAAAGAGACTCTCCAATAAAATAGGCATTACATTCTTATGTAACAATCAAATCTCTCTCACACACAGACATACACACACACACACACACATGTAAAATTTTGTATATCCTGACATATTCTGTTGTAAGGATGAAGATCACAGAAGGGCATGAATACCAGGAGTGAGAGATCATCAGTCCTCCTTCAGAGTCTGTCTGTCACATCAGGGTAGTTCCACTATCGTACAGAAATAACTAGGCCACCGTGAGTCAGACTGTTACACAGATTCAAGACCACTGATAACACTCTCAGGTGCTCAAGCAAAAATAGTAAATCTTTAATCCTGAAGAAGTGCATCTGTATCAGTAAATTTAGCCAAATGAAGCTTTATATTTGATCTGTTTTGATGCCATACCCTTTGACTCTGCTCCCATATATATATATATACATTCCAGATTTTTATCCTTACTGTTAGGGGAAACATTTTATATGTTATGTGAATCAACACAGAAGTACGTAAGGCTACTCAAACATACGTGGCTATTTGATACACAGACTATGTTTCCCTGCAGCAGGTCATAGACTTTCGTGACTGGGCTATGCTGATATCTAACTACTGTTACAGGTAGGTCTGAGCACAAAGTGGGACAGTGCAGTTGAAGTTTGAAAACATTTAGCATCAGCTTGTGAAGGTATCTGTCCTAGGGTTATTCACTGAGACAATTATATTAATTTAAGTAACAAGTAATCAATATGTTTGTTTAAATTACATCAGAGATATTTGAAACTAAAATAATATACAGAAAATGGCTTCCTTTCCAACTAGGGGCTTTGGTGAAATTTGTTGATTGAAACTTCTCAATGACATGGCTCTCATTTGTGGACACTATTCTTTCCCACCACTGTCTCTATGTTACCTGGAAGGGTTAAGATATAACTCTGTGATTCTCAGAATAAAGTTTTAGACTTTTTTATTACTCACTTTTTTAAAAAATGTTAGAAATGGATGCACTTTTACATTTTTTTTAATGTATTATTTTCTGGGGGACAGGATCTCACCCTGCTGCACAAGCTGGAGTGCAGTTTTGTGATCTTGGCTGACTGCAGCCTTGGCCTCCTATGCTCAAGGAATCCTCCCACCTCAGCCTCCCAGGCAGCTGGAACCACAGGTGTGCACCACCACACCAGGCTAACTTTGTATTTTTTGTAGAGTTGGAGTCTTGCCATGTTGCCCAGGCTAGTCTCAAACACCTGAGCTCAAGTGATCTGCCTACCTCAGCCTCCCAAAGTGTTAGTATTACAGGCACGAGCCACTGCATCTGGTCAGAATACACCTTTTAAAAAATGTTGCGGAGGTTTTCTGATTTTTCTTTTAGGCTCTGATTTTTCTTTTAGGCTCTGATTTCTGCATTCAGATTTCAGTGTTTCCTTTTATTTCTAAGGCCATTAGAAGAAACAAACTGATAACAAAGTCCCATAAAACCTGTTTTAATGTAGTCTCTGCATACTGGTACCATTTGCCTATCAAGGCCCTCCCTTCAATCTGGATTTTATCACATAATAGCATAGACAATAAGTTTTAGGAACCTTGGTATTACAAATGACACAGATTACTGGAATTTTAGTGACAGCAAGGTTTTTCCATGTTAATCACAAATGTGTAGATTCCATTTCGAAGAGCTTTTTTAAGGTCAATTCTTGCACTACCATGATTCCTTCAGAAAAGAAGCACACACTCAAATTGAAAATGTCAAGAGTTTAAGAAAGAGAGAATTTACATAGCTGTGGAAATCTTTAAGGACACCCCCCAAAAAATATTTCAGAGAAATAGTGTTAATATCAGAGAGGAAGTATTACAAGCCCTAGGCCTAAAGTGTTCTCAAAAGAAAGGATTCTGCCCCCCATGAGACATGAAGAACGCAGACAGTTTTTAATGTGCAGCTGGTAGAGAGGTTACGATTGGAGTAGAATCTGTAATGGCCAAGGATGCCGCTAAACATCCTGCAACCCATCGAACAGCTTCTCCCAGAGCAAAGACTCACCTATTCAGAAATGTCAAGTTTGAGATTCTCTGTCCTCGGAAGATAAAAGTTAGAGAAGCCTCATTTAAAAATTTGAAAAGAAGAGCTCCAGCGAGGAATGCCTGAAATCATGCAATTATTTCAAAATTAACTGGCAGAACAACAGGGAAGGGAATAAACTCTTGATAAAAAATTTTCCCTGTTTTTCCATTCCCTGCCTGTGCCTCCAGTTGGGAGAACCCAGTTGTACATGATATAACGAGGAAGCTGTGTTGACATTGTTGATAGAGGTCAGCCTCGTGAGGAAGAGAGAAAAATGAGGTCAGGTAGAGGGTGAATCTGGAATGGCAAAATGGAGATCTGCTTTATTAATATGGCTTTAGAATATACATATCTATCCAGGAAAGAAATGTAAATAGAGAAAAATAGATGCTGGGATGAGATTTTTGAGGAATAATATATAAGTGGAGAGTAAACTGAACTTTACAAAATACCAAGGAAATCCAAAACACTTTCTTTAATGGGAAAACCAGAAATCTAGGTGCATAGTCCAAATGCAAGACAACATATTTCATTTTTCATTCATTTTTGGGGGGGACTTTTTTCTTAAATTTGGCTGTATGTACACACTACCCAACTCCCTCAGACAGTTTGCCTTGCATATACATTTGGTTTCCTATAAATCAGTAGCTCTCAAATTGTTTTCACTAGATAGCAAAACACTCTTTATGGAATACTCAAATCACATTCCCCCACCAAACAAATCAAAACAAAATCAGCATGAAGAAAACATATCTTTAGGCTAAATATTTTTAAATAGAGCACTCACATTATTTTCATTTTTCTCTCTTTGGCCAAGAGTTTTAAAACCGTAGAAAATCTTCATATGAATGACATATAAGTAGAACAGTTGCAGCTTTTGAGTTTAATCTCTTTGGCATCACCAAACGTGCCATGAATACATGAAGAAGGGAAATAACTGTTTGCAAAACAATTTTTTTCTATATGCACACTTTGAGAGTAATAGAGTAACTGTGAGAAGTAAAAATATAAGGACCTTAGTTCATTAAAAAATGCTGGAACAATAACATAAACACATTTCAATAACCCTAAAATTAAAGGCCCTATTTCAGAATCAACTTTATTAATGTTTCAGTCATATCAGTTTTGTGTTATGTGCACATAACACAAAATTGTTTGCATTTGCTTATGACACTGAGCAAGTTTAGTGAAATCATTTCATGTATATGTATGTCCACCATTTACTTGCAAATGTGAACTGAGATATGTTATGAACGTCGGAAGTCTGTATTCAAGGAAAAATAACATCTGTTTAAAAGAGAACCTTCACAAACGCTTCAAGAGATTTAAGATTATACCATTTTGTGGTCTTTGCAGCATCAACAGTTAAATTATATGTGGGCATGTGTGGGATATTTTACATCTAGCATTAATGTCAAAGAAGGGGAGAGCAAGAGAAAGAAAGAGAAGCTCTTGAGAAATGGAAAAAAATCATAGTTGTTTGCAGATTCTGGTTATTTGTAATATATACATGAGTGGTACTGGGAAGCACTGAGACATAACAAGAATACTTAGATTTACACCATTAACTAGTTACTAGAAATTTAAGACTTTATATGTGTAGATACCTTTGATGATACAAAGTCACCAAGGAATACACCCTTATCATTTTGATCACGCTGTGAATTTAGGGTATCTCTACAAACATGACTATATTTTTCCAGAAATTCTTGCTCCAGTAAATAACCTCATTGTTTGTGTTGGGAACTACATAAAATCAATTTATCTGACTGTTCAAATAGCCACATGCTTATGACAATGCATTGATGGTGTGCACAGACAGCACACCTCTCAGAATAACAGAGCTTTTAACTGGGCAAACCTTTTACTGATCAAAACCAGTGTACATATCGAGATTCACTTCAAAATTCTCTCAGCACTGTGTCCACCCATCACAAACCCTTACTGGGAAAGTTTGGCCAACCATAATCAGATCCCCATATTAAAAGACTTGACTAAAGCCACTCTTGCACAGAATCCCACACTGTGTAATACATGTTGCTGTTCCCTTTCGGGGTCACTGTAACCCTGTTTAGTTGATACTCTTCCTCACTGGAGGAGGTAAGAAACTCAGTTTTGCTTGAGAGACAGGTTATTCTAGCTATCTCTTGGGGAGTCAACAGTTGAAACTGACAAAGTAGTGCATTATACAATAGTGCAGCGTTCACACATATTTGTCTCTATAGCTATCTGTTTTTTGTTTGTTGATTTCAATGCTTTTCATAAACATTAGAAAACCATCAGTTACACATCATTGAATTATTTGTTTCCAGTGTAAAAATTAGGAATAAATTCTACCCATCTTCAGTAGATTTCAAAATTGTGAAAATCACGCCCGTGTTTGTACTTTGCTTAGGGATGTCAAACAAATGGTACTTACATTCAGATAAAATTAAATTGCAAAACTTGAAAAATGGTCAAAAGAAATTGTGGTGTATTATAACCTATTTAAGGTTCAGTGGGAAACAGTCACCACTATCAGGCATGTAGGAAACTCTGCTTGATACCTAGTTTTTGGGAAACAACATGAAGATGCAAGAAACAGAAAAAGAAGTGTGAATAGGCATTAAAGGCGCCTTTACAAATAATGTGTTTTGGAGAAGCAGTTTGGCATGCATAAATGGCCTTGTGTCAGGCTTGAAATGATCAAGTTATATTTAAAATGTGTGTTAACCATGTGAGAATGTTGGGGGCTCCACGACATTTGACCAAGGCAGCCTAATATTTCCGTGAGAATGACTAAACTTTACCATTCATTTCCTGAATGAGGCCCCTACCTCCCTTTTCTTAGAGCACTTACTTTAATTTTCAGCTGTAATGTTTTTCTTTTCTGCTTTGTGATGTAAATTTACTTCTAGTGTCTGGTCAGTTTCAAAACCCAGGAATGTCTTTCTCAAGGGCCTGAAAACCATCCTAATCAGTAAGGCTGTCTCCCCCTTTCTATGGGAGGATAGAACCCTAACTTCCAGAATCCACAATTGGCAATTACTGATGGGCGGAACACAGAGAAAAACACTGGTAAACTCAGAAGTAACGGCAACATTAACAGCAAGTCCGTGTTTTTGCTTTGTTTATAAAATTCTGCAAGAGTAGATTTTTGAAAACACATGTAAACAGCAGAAAATCAATGCTCTTTTAGGCATGGTAAAACATTCAAAACATCTGAAACCCCATTATATTCTAAAAAAGTGTTCATTAATCAATAGGTCTGATAGAGCAATAAGAGATGGTAGATGGAGGGCTTGGATCGTATAACATTACATACGATTTTCCTGTGCATATATTTGCCTCTTTCCAAATTTCCCCTGAAAATTCCATCTTCTTTGACTGTCCTCAAGGTCATTCTCTCAATCCTCGCTTTTCAGGCTCATTACCCTCAGCTTCTTAAGAATAATTATTGAAGGAGCTCTAGTTCTTTCTTACATAAGTTTAAGAGTTAGCCACGTTGCCTTTTCTTTATGTTACTGATTGATCGGAACAAGGATGGTGCAAGAGTAAGACACACTCTTACCTTTTTTATTTTACTAAAATGCAATATTGTACAGTTGGCACCCAATAATAAGAAAGGATGTAGATGTTTCTGATAATCAAGACATTAATACTGCATTGATGAAGTGTTAAGGTATTCAGAGTGTTCTGGGAAAAAAAAACTCGATGTGATGAGGGGAGATACCAGGGAAACTAAAGACAGTGATTCTTTACCAACTGGCACATATAAATCTTGCTATTTTAAGAAACTATCATGACGGATGACAAGTACTGGGTGAATATTTTTGCTGATATTCATTTCTCAAACGTCTTTTTGGCCTGAATTGTACAAGACATCTTAAATCTCCACTTCTTCCCATTATTTTGGATACTACCCTCCTCGACCCAATTATTGTCGCTCATTGTTGGCTTCAATCCTGCCAACCTGGTGGACATCTACCACAGAGACGAGACAGTCGTTTGTTGAAACTGCAAATCAGATCACATCGCTTCCTGACTGAAGACTTTCTATGACTGTTTCTGAAGTCAGAATAAAATAAAAACTTTTATTTTACCAGAAAATTCCTGCATAATTTCAACCTGTTTTTTTTTTTTGCCAAATTTTACATTCTGCCACTGCCCTCCTGCTCACTATTATTCAATCACACTCATGTTATTTCTCTTCGTAGATCAAAACAAATTCATTCCTACTTCATGAACTTTTGTACTTCCTTGTTTCCTTCAATCAACTGTTTCTCTACTTTCAAGGCTTACCTAAAATGTACAACTCTAAAGAACATAATTCGGAGCAACCCATGAGTTATTTTCTATCACATTGCCGTTTAGTTCCTTCACATCATTTATCAAAATTTGAAATTATTATTTTAGTTTTGTATTTTTGTTTTTCAGTTTCTATGTTTCTTAAGAGAGAATATAGACAAATTAAGTGGGGGAACTTATATTATTCTTCACAACTCTACTCCCGATGTATCCACACAGGTAGAACCCCAATAAATTCTTGTTTAATAAAGAAATGCTCCTATTGATAGTAGAAAAAAAAACAAATCTTCTCACAACCTCCAAAATAAATTATGGCTTCTTGTTAGCAGAAGCTTAAGCTAAGAAAAATAATAAAAATTATGGCTTCTATTTGGCAGATAGTAAAGGTTATCTTTTTGATTTCTACTTCCAATACAGATTTTAGCCAGTTTCTAGCATGAAAAAGTTATACTTGTGAGAAACAACTGAACAGATATTATCAGGGAGAGTGAGATAAAAATTAGGATACCTGAAATCTATATACAACATTGATTTTTAAATGGTGCCTAAACTACATACAATTCTCCTTCACAGGATAATTATTCAGGCTGAGTGATTGTTCCGTGAATCAAAGTCTATTCATCTGTCCCTAACGCACTGACTTTAGAAATGATTTTGAACCGTTACTGAGATTTATGGAAAAAAAGAAAAAGGCAGGTTTCTGTCATAATGTTTAAAGCATTTGTAGCTCTACCCCTTTCTCCTCCACGCTGAATTTAAAAAGAAAAGAAAAAGGACTCACCGGTTAGAAATATACATTCACATTATTCTACAACCAAGGAAAACATTTAAAAATCAATTATGTTTGATTTTTTTTAGCATAAGACAAGTTGATAAATTTTATGCATTGCTTTCTGTACTGCTTGTGAATAATTCACATTGGCCATGTGGTAGAGCCACCTATAGTTAGAGCTTTCTGTAGGCCACTAATTGTTCTCATTTAATCTTGATAATTATTTCATGACATTGATTAATCAGTTTTACAAATGAGAGCTTGAATTATAGAAAGTTAAATTATTTAATGTTATATACCTCTAAGTAATAGTGATAAATTTTTTATGACTTTTGTCAGACTATAAATGCTGTGTCTTATTCATAATAAATTGCTTATTTTTTCACCTATAGATATATGGTAACACAGGTTTTAGTAAGTATTTATTAACTTTTTCCTCTCTTTTTAATATTACTCATCACGAGTCATCTGTTATTTTAAAAAGAGCTATCACTGTTAAGTTTGACAAGCATTTAGAACAAAAGAATGTTAGCACTGAAAATGGTCCTTCAAGATAGTACAATTACAGTCCAGTAATAGGAGTATATATTCGTGGGATAATTGAAAATCAGTGTTCTAAAAGCTATAAAATATATTCCTCTTGTAGTATGTCACTTTTGAAATGTAATCTGAAAGAAAAATTCTAGGATTTTATTGTATTACTATGGAAGAAAAATTGAATTAAATTTAAGTATAATCTACTGGTCAATAATCAATAGAGAATTTGTTAAATGAATGATGGAATGTTAGGTAGTCTTTGAAAGTGTGCTTTTGAAGAGTACTTATTTACATGAAAAAAGTTAACAAATTTTTTTTAATTAATTTTTTAAATCTTAGTTTTCCGGACACATGTGCAGAACGCCAGGTTACACAGATATACATGTGCCACGATGGTTTGCTGCACCTTTCATTGGGAATACAACATTGAATATCCTATAGCAATAAAATCCTAATTTATCACTATGCATGAAACTATATATTGGAGTGAAAAGAATGAAATAAGAATACAATCAATATATGTCCAGTTAAAGGTAAATTTTCTAGTTCAACACAAAAGTCTAAAATGGTGCATAATTTTTGTGTTTATTTCCTAGATTAACGAGCAAATGTTTACATAGAATCACAGACTGACAGAGCTTGAAGAAGCAGAAGCAGTCTTTAACGTTGCCTTAAGGACCCTGAGAAAAAGTGGAGAAGGTATTGGGTGGGTCACCCTCTGAAGATGAGAGATAAGATATTAATTCCTTCTCTATCAAGCAGATTCTGGGGGTCACCTGCTGCTGAGATGAGTGGATCAGGCACCGGTGCTGTTGAAGTAACAGGAGTTTCACTAGAAGGATAGTGATTACTGTGGTTAAACAAAGGACAGGCATGTCCATTAGCACATCTAGCAG
This sequence comes from Cacajao melanocephalus, assembly GCA_963573385.1. Taxonomy (NCBI): domain Eukaryota; kingdom Metazoa; phylum Chordata; class Mammalia; order Primates; family Pitheciidae; genus Cacajao; species Cacajao melanocephalus. The sequence goes on along the minus strand of CAUYLG010000392.1, from coordinate 14,962 downwards.
GCCTTGTGTTGGGCTGGTGCAAAAATACTTGTGGCTTTTGCCATTGAATGTAATGGCTAATCTAGATAAAAGGGAAAAGCACTGTGTCCTCATTCCATTCTCACACTTTCCCCAACATAGAGGAAATGAACTAAATGGACCAGCTCTATGTGCTCTGACTCATTCTGTAATATCAAGGCATTTGTCATTAGGGGGTGCACATCTTAATCTTTTAGAGGCTGATGAGTAAGGTACATATAAATGTAGCATCAGGGTCTGTATCTCTTTTCTGGTTTTTTTTTTTTTCTTTTTGGTTGGGGGAGGGGGTTCTGATGGTGGCAGGACATAACTCAATGACCCCAGCATAAATAAAAGACAAGAAAGCAACTTGTATTTCAAAGAAGCTTTTGAGAAGAAACAAAGTAGATCCTGGAAATGGATTATTCCAAAGGCTCTTTTTTAAGACATTCACTCATATTGTAAAACTGTTACCATATGCTATCTTGCACCATTTTAATTTTTTTTTTGTATGTATTTATTTTATGACTTTTCTTCAATGTGCATGTTTAGCTTTTGTAATAAGCCAAAATAATTATTATATAAAATATCCAGTTTTAAAGATTATATTTAGATAAACACTAGGTAAAGAATATGCTAAACATTAGCCTTCTGAGATCACATTAAGATATTAATGTTTCCTGAAAAGTAATGCTCATTTTACATGAGATTATTTGACATTTCAGTCATGCTCATTATCATTCTCTTTATTAAACATTCTCTACTGTCATAAACCCTGTTCATATGGAGAGAAAATAAAAATACCTTATTGGAGCTTACATTCAAAGAGCTTTGACCTTTATTTTTTTATGAAAGTTTTTATTTATCACTTGGACTTTTCATGTTATTTTTCAGTTGATCTGATTGTGTGATGACCTTTAAAATTTTGTTGATTATAAATCTAGCTCATCACCAATTCATATGCTTCTGTTCCCCAGGAGAAACACAAATACAAGTAATGAAATAGAAAATAGAGACTGTATTAATAGCAAGTATTTATATCTACTCACAATAAATAGTGAAGAAGATCTAAGATCAGTAGGTGATAGGAAAATGAGGCAAATTTCAGTTCAACATAAAGTTTGAAACACAGATGGGCTGACTTGAAGAACTGTAAGCTCTTACACGCACACACACACACAGGCAACACACACACACACAGACACACACACACAAACACACACAGACACACACAGGCACACACAAACACACACACAGACACAGACACACACAGACACACACAGGTAGAAGTTGGTTAATTTTCAGGTAGAGTCAGATAATTTTTGGTATTACCGATAATTCTATTGAGTGATTTTAATAATTTAGACAGGTAAAATATGTTTTCTTTAGAAAACAATGACTTTTTTATTGAGACATAAACAATGATTGATGCTAATTGGGCTATTTGTTTTATATTTTAACCCTAATTATAACAGAGATTTGATGTATACAGATATTCTGAGCAGTAACATGTTAAAATTTTTATTTAAAAACTTACTAGAACTAATAAAATTAGTAAAGATGCAGAATACAAAATCAACATATAAAAACCCATTGCATCTGCTGTACAGAAGCTATTTAGTTTGATGTAGTCCCACTTATTTATTTTCATTTTTGGAACCTAAGCTTTTTGTGTGATATTAGTGAAGTATTGCTTAAATCAATCTTCTTTTCTAGGAGAAAAGGCAATAAATTATCTGTAAATCATATATCTTATTAATATTTAATATTAAAAATTTGTAAATAACTCATACAACTCAAAAGCATGAAAACATAATGAAATCTAAAAAGATGCACAGGACCTGAATAAACTTTTATGCAGAGAAGACAAAAATGGCTAACGGTATACGAAAATATGCTCAATATCACTAATTATCAGGAAAATGCACGTCAAAACCATTATAAAATGATTACCTCATGCCTGTTGGGATAGCTACTATGAAAAAGATGAGAGATAAGAGAACACTTGTACATTGTTGGTGAGAATGTAGGTTGGTACAGCCATTATGTAAAACAGTATAGAGTTTCCTGACAGAAGTTAAAATAGAACTACCATATGAATCAGCAATCCCTCTGTTGGGTCTATATCAAAGGCAAATGAAAAAGACATCAGCACTCCTGTATTTATTTCAGCATTATTGTCAATAGCCAACATATGGAAACAACTTAAGTGTTCACTGACCAATGAATGGATAAAGAAACTGTGACATGTATACATACACGAGTATTATTCAGCATTTAAAAAGTGAAGATCCTGTCATTTAGCACACAGATAAACCTAAAGTATATTATGCTAAGTGAAATAAGCCAGACAGACACAAAAAGGAAAGCACTGCATGACCTCACTAGTTTGTCGAACATCAAAAATAAAAAATTCAAATATAAAAACATGGAGACTAAAACAGTGGTTACTATGTGTAGGGTTGGGAAGGATATGGGAAGATGCAATCCGAAGAATACATAGTAGCAGAAAGTAGAATAAACATATCATAGATATACATATATATGCGTGTATATATGTATTATTGTATACATATACTACTTAATGTATAAATTAGAAAGTAGAATGAATACGTCAAAATATATTAGATTTAATGTACAATATGAGGACAATAGTTAATTGTATTATTTTTTATAAACGCATATATTGTAGCTGTTCTTCCACAACAACAAAAATGGGTAACTACGTGAGATGATACACATGGTAATTTGCTTCAATATAATAACTGTCTATACGTGTATCAAAGATGATGTTGTATACCTTAAATATACATGAAAACATTTAAAGTTAATGGAAAAAAGAATGTAAGACATATCATTAGCAGTTATTTTGTACTGACTACCTGCTGAAACTAATATTTTTGACATATTGGACTAAATATATAAAATATCTTGATATATTAGGTTTAATAAATAGACTTAAAACTTTAAAAAATCTGTTTTCTTATACTAACAATAAATTATATGAAAAATAAATTAAGAAAACTATTCCATTTACACTATCAAGAAAATAATAAAATATTTAGGAATAAACTCTATTCAGGAAGTTAAAGATTTGCTTACTAAAAACTAAAAAACTCCAATGAAAGAAATAAAACAAGGCACAAACAAATGGAAAGTTATCTCATGTTCACAGATGTGGAAGATAATATGGTAAAAGTACGAATACTACGAAAGCAATCTAAATATTGACCCTTAGAGACCCAATGACATGTTTTAGAGAATTTGAAAAAACAATTACAGCATTCACATAAAACCACAAAATACTGCAAATAAGCAAATCAATCTTGACAAAGAACAAAGCTAGAGGCACCACACTTCCTGATTTAAAAATATACTACAATTCTAAGCAATCAAAACAGTTTGGTACTAATATAAAGACAGATATACAGACAAACAGAATAGAGACCCCAGAAATAAATCCATTCATACATGGTCAACTAATCTTTGAAAAATGTGTCAAGAATACACAAGAGAGAAAAGATTCGTCTCTTCAACAAAAGATGTTGGGAAAAATAGCCAAATGCAAAAGGATAAAATTGGACACAACTACAAATAAACTCAATATGAATTAACGACTTAAGATCTGAAACACGAAACTCCTAAAAAATGTGGGGGAAAGGTTTACGACACTGTTTTCTTCAATGTCGGATACAACACCAACATCACAGTCAACAAAATGAAAAATAAATGAAGCCACTTCAAACTAAAAAGTTTCTGCACAGCAATGAAAACACAACCTATGGAATGGGAGAAAATATTTGCAAACAGGAAAGCTGGTAAGAGGCTAATCTTCAAAATATATAAGCAACTCCTAAAACACAATAGTAACCCCACCAACACAAATTAATAACTCAATAAAAATAGTCAAAGGATCTTAATATTTTCCAACGAAGACATAAAAATAACCAAGAAGTATATAAGAAATGTTCAACGTTACTATTCATCAGATAGATGCAAAGCAAAACCACAATGGCACAACACGTCAGAGCTGTCTAGACGGCCCTAATCAGACTAGAGCAGGTGACTCAGGGTGGAAAGGTCGGGAAATTTTCTTTTTCTCTGGCACTACAGCAAGAGTTTTGGTTACAAGGTAAAATTCTTGCACAACCAGTGGTGCGCAATTGTAATATTGGGGTTTAGGGGTTCAAGGTGCCCCTGGCTTCCCTGAGAGGACGTTTCTTCAGGTTTTTGGTCTCCTGTCCTCTTAAGAATGAGAGGGGACCAGGGAGCAGGGCGCAGTAAATGCCGGACTTAAGAAGCGTTGTAGAAAGGGATTTTATTTAGGTAGAGAGAGAAAAAGGAGAAGGAGAGAGAAAGAAACGCTAACTTTTACACTGAGAGAAAGAAAAGCCGCTCTCACACTGAGTGAGAAGGGTTTCCAGAGGGGGGAAAAACAGAAGGAAAGCTCCTCTCACACTGAGTGAGAGAATCCAGAAAGATGGAATCTGGGAGAGGAAAGCAGCTTCCACGATGGGTGGACGGGAATAGAGAGATGGGGTTTAGAAGGGGAAGGCAGGCTTCCACGAAGGAAGTGTTCATGGAAGGGGTGTGGAAAAAGAGGGCTTCTAACCTGGGAGGAACCCCCACCTTCTCCAAGACCCTAGGCCAATGAAAGGAGTTCCTCAGAACTTCCGCTGGAGTGATTGACTCTTAGTTTCTTCCCAAGCCCTCGAAATTCAAACATAAACCGTTAAATCTCCCAGGTGGAGAGAGATGGGAGGGGGGCGTGCCGCTGGGAAATTCTTGCCCTTAAAATTACACCCCACTGTGGACCTGGAAGCAGAACACCTTCCCTCACCACCACCCCCCAACAGGAAAGCCCAACTTCGGTTGGAATTACTCATGTCGATTGCTTTTTAAGTACTTCTTGCTAAAATGGGGCATAGAAAGAGCCCTGCATTTGAGGTTTCCTCTAGAGGGCAGGGGTGCAGGTTGATTTAAGAGGTTTATGACAGAGCTCACAAGCCAAGGACATCTGGGGTTTTAGCAGCAGGATTATTTATGACCTTATGGTTCCAGAAGAAACGAATGTGACAATGTGGTTAAAGATGAGAGGCCCAGAGGCCAACGAATATAGAATGGTTATAAAGGAGCCTAGGAGAGAATAGAGCCAGGGCAGTTAGTCGTTAAACAAGCTTCACAATATTGCTTTATGAAGGTCTTTAGCCCTGTGTTTGATTGATTCCTGAGTTCTATGTTTAAAACAACCCTTAACTGATTTACAAAATAGCAGCATTGTTTCCTAGAAAGAGGCAGGTTCCTTTCCCACTATGAAAAGGATAATTGGAGTTTGAGGGATAGGAAAGTTGAGGGTTATAGTTCTGTTAATGCCAGGATATAAATCAGACTTATGAGTGGTTGCTTCCCTGAGGATCTTGTTGGAAAAGCAGGTGCAGATTTTTTAATGGCTCACAGGAATATGAACTTAAGGCTGCAGAGTGGAGCGTGTATGACTTTCTTAAGGAGGTGTTCAAGGCTTTAGCCAACGGTGATGAATCCATGAGTTAATTTTCACCACCTTAACTGCCACTGGGGTAGACAGAATACCGAAATGGTTCTTCCCAGGATGGGCCTAGAGAGCGAGAGTTTGAGGGGAGAGAATTAACAAGCACCAAGTCTTTAGGGCAGGAGAGAAATACTGAGAAGGCCATGCAGTGTCGAGAAGACTGGCTTCCTGGACCTTGATGGTCAGCTTTACCTGCGGCTCTGTGAGGGTGATGTCTCCTGCTAGCGCTCACTTCAGACACCCTTAGTTCTGCCGTTGGGTTATCTGGTCAGACATCTCAGGCCCTGAAAACCTTTGTTCCCTCGGACAGTGTGCTTTCCAGTGATTCCCTTGGCACAGGGGACATGGACGAGATGGTGGTTTATTCCTTTGAGGACAGTTTCTTATAAAAGATCCCTGTAGACCACACTGGTAACAAGCTTTGCCAGATTGGCAGCTAACCTGAGCATTTTCCTTATTTGAACCCCGGGGATCTACTTGCCTAAAACCCATGACTAGGGCAGCAGCCTTTCTTTGATGACTGTTTTTTTAAGCCTGCTTCTCCTGGTTTCTATTATAAAACACCAAGGTTGCCTAATTTAGTAACGATTTTAGACTCTGTTCTGGCCCTGAGGCCAGTTTCTGGAGCTTTCACCTGATATTTGCTGCTGATTGAATAATGAACTTGTTCTTTAGTATGAGCTGACCCTTAATGGAGTCTGGTGATAAGGGAAGAACTTTTTTAAGGCCTTCTGCAATTGCTTAAGGAAAGCTGTTGGGATTTTTTTTCTTCCCTTTGGGGGTTAGGTTTTCCACTTAGCAGGGGATAATTTGGCCACACTGTTTGGCAGAGAAAAATGAGCAGTTTTTTTTTTTTTAAGACTGTGTTAAATTGGTTTTAATTTTCCAGTATACACCTCAATGGGGACTTGAGCTTGGGAAGATGGGCATTTATCCAAAATGGAACACAAGGAATGCCAGCATTCCCAGTTAAAGAAATTAGGCCCCTTCAACCTAGTTTCTTAGGTAAAACAGGTACTGAAATGAAACATTTTTCAGTCAGAACCCCGAAATTTTGTGTGCCCAAGATGCGTGACTTATTTTATTAGAGGGCCGTCTGCGTACTGGACTTTAATTAGGACCTACCAGCGTGGTAGGATTCAGGCTCACCATCTGCATGACCTCCAGGGACCACTATAGAGACATGAAGGTACTGTTGGGTTGAGTGGTTTGTGCCAAGGAGTCCTTGAACCAGGTCACGGAGGCTCAGGAGGTGGGTACCAATATTCCCCAGCAAAAGCCCAATTTACATAGGCCAATTTATAAAACTGCCCCGGAAGGGTAAACTTTTAGGGAGGGGCCATTAGAGCACACAATTGAAAGAAGGCAGGCCAGGTGTGGCTGAGGGCAGAACAATACCTTCAGGACCCAGGCCTCTTCTCCCCTAACCCATCTACCCTTGTAGGACAATGCTCTTAACGGTGTGAGACCTGCCATGGACCGGTTTACCTATGATTTTCTAGATGGAAAAGTTCTGCCAGAGAGAGAGCCAATCCTAAGCAAGACAAATTATATACCAAACACAAAGTCACACAGCCTTTAAGACTAGCTTTACTGGGGATTTGAACCAGCAACCTTGCAGTTGCAGGCCCTACACCTTAACCAACTGTGCAAACAGGTCAATTGCACCAAGGTGAGGCAGAAGCTTTCTTAAGCCGTATTCTGAATGAGAATGCTGCACGCGAGGCAGTGTGGCCTGCCGACAAGCCAGGCAGTGCTGAGGACCAGCAGCTGCTTCTTTTCCTTTGCTGGTGCACCCAGAAAAAAACTGCTTGCTGCTTTGGGTTTAAAAGCCACATTTGCAGCCGTCACTGGGCCGGCTGTGAGTTCCCCTGCCCCTGCAGCTTTCCCTTGCGAGGTCGACCCCGCCAGAACCAGGTGAGCCGCTGCCCACACAGCGACCTCCGGCCAACAAGCAAATGCCCTGGGGAAGCCTTTCTTACCCTGCTGCCTTGGACTGGAGAAAATGCCGGAGAGGCCTGGAGAATGGCCCGAGAGGCCTGAAGAACGCGGGAGAGGCCTGGAGAACGCGCGAGAGGCCTGTAGAACGCCCGAGAAGCCTGACAGAACCACGTGCCAGGCCGCTGCATTCCGGCTGAACCTCGCCCCTCCCCGTTGTTTTTTCTCTGACCAACCTCTGCGCATGTGTGGTTCTGCCCCCAGGGCTGGGCTGTTCCTCCCTGCAAAGAGCGGAGAGTGGAGAGTGCTCAGCCTTTCCACCCCACAGGCTTTGGCAGGTTTTGGTCCCAGAGATAATATCCGAAGGATACAGAAGGAGAGGGAAAGCAGAGAGAGAGCGTGAAGGTAAAAAAAAAACTGTTCTTTTAACTTTGGTTGGGTCCTGCCTCTGAGACGCTCAGGTTTCCCTCAGCCCTGCCTGGCTGCGTGGCTTCAGGAGATGTTGAAGAGACAGGACAGAATGGGGACGGTTTTTCTCACGACTTTGAAGTTTCTTTCTCTGGCTGTACCCCTCTTCTGCCTGTACCCCTTTTTTGGTGTACCCCTCTCCTGGCTGGCTCACCAAATGTAATATTGGGGTTCAGGGTGCCCTGGGCTTCCCTGAGAGGACTTTTCTCCAGGTTTTTGGTCTCCTGCCCTATTAAGAATGAGAGGGGACCAGGGCGCAGGGCACAGTAAATGCCGGACTTAAGAAGTGTTGTAGAAAGGGATTTTATTTAGGTAGAAGGAGAGAGAAAGAAACGCTAACTTTTACACTGAGTGAAAGAAAAGCCTCTCTCACAGTGAGCGAGAAGGGTTTCCAGAGGGGGAAAAACAGAAGGAAAGCTCCTCTCTCACTGAGAGAATCCAGAAAGATGGAATCTGGGAGAGGAAATCAGCTTGCACGCTGAGTGGACAGGAATAGAGAGATGGAGTTTAGGAGGGGAAGACAGGCTTCCATGAGAGAGTGTGGAAGGGGACTCCGGGGGGGAAATCCAGGAGAGAGAAAAACAGCTTCCACGAAGGGAGTGTTCCTGGAAGGGGACCCAAACATGGAGTCTGAAGGGGTGTGGAAGAAGGGGACTTCTAACCTGGGAGGAACCCCCACCTTCTCTAAGACCCCAGGCCAATGAAAGGAGTTCCTTAGAACTTCCGCTGAGGTGACTGACCCTTAAGTTTTTTCCCGTGCCCGTGAAATTTAAACATAAACCTTTAAATCTCCTGGATGGGGAGAGATGGGACAGGAGCATGGTGCTGGAAAGTTCTTGCCCTTAAAACTACACTCCCCTGTGGACCCTGAAAGAGAACACCTGCCCTCAGAATGATGATTTACATCAAATTCAGCTGTGCAAACTGTTCTTTCTAGTTCTTCCTAATTCGTGGTATAAGTTTCCACATTATATAACATATGGAAGATATTGAAAGTTGTTTGTGAGGAAACCATGATATACTGAAGAAGCACATTTCAATTTATATTTTTCCACCGTGGACAATTCCTTTTACATTAATTTTTTCTTGTATCTCTTAGTTGTATTGTGTAGGTATTTCCTATTGTTTTATTCAGGCTATTAATCACTTGGAAATTGCATGTATTTCAGTTTTCGTCTTTTAGTCTGTGACTATCATGGTGTGTTTTGATTCACAGAAGCTGTGTTTTGTTTTATAATTCATGGTTTTCTTAATAGCATGTTTTATGCCAAGCTTTTAAAAGTCCTTCCTTCCCCCAAAGTCATAAAGATATTCTCCTATATAAGTATTTGAAAAACTTTTTTTTTTTGCATTTAGATCATTAATACAATTAGTCCTTGTGTATGGAGGATGACATTTATTTTCCATGTGGATAAACGGTTGTCTCAAGTATTAAATTGTCTTTTCATGCCCATTTGTCTGCAATGACATGTTTGTAATATACCAAGCTTTTATAAAAGCATGTGTTAATTTCTAAGTTCTCCATGTTCTGTTTAGCCCATTTATTATATCTGTTTCAATAGTAGATTGTGTTATTTTTCATAATAGTCATAAGATGTTTTGAAATCTGGTAAGACAGTATGCACACTTTTTTTTCTTCACATTTTTTTTGGATACATTTGCTCTCATGCTTTTTAACATAGATTTATTTTGTCGAGTTCAACAACAAAAAATCTATTAATAATTTTTCCAGAACTTCAATGAAGTTTTACACTGATTTGGAAAGAATGGATATTTATATGATACTGTGCCATCTTTTCACTTTGAGGAATCTGCTTTAATGCCTTTTAATAAATTAATATCTTTTTTTCTACATAAAGGTAGTATAGATACATCCCTCGACAAATGATAGACTTGGCTGCGATTTTAAACATTATGTTTTAACATACTCCACTTTTACAACTCCTTCTTGCTTGTATAAATCAAGCAACTCTGCTGAACTTTGTAGTCGTGTACATTTGCAGATTTTCTTGGGTTTTCATGTATACAATTATACTGCAAAAAAAAGACAAAATTATTCCTTTTAAAGTCTTAGTTTTATTGATTTTTTTTCCTCGACCCACTGTACTGGATGGGAGCTCCAGCAAAGTGTTTGGAAAAAGTTATGTCTCTGTTTCTGACTTTTAAAAGTATTTTTTATATTCTACTATGAATTATGCTTACTATGAGTTTATATATTTATTTTATTCATTTTTAACATTAGCTTTTCATTGTTGTGTAACAAATTACCACATACTTAGTGGCTTAAAACAACACACATTTATTATCTCACAGTTTCTGTGGGCCAGAAGTTCAGCATGGTTTAGCTTTGTCTTCTGCTGAGGGTCTCATAACGGTCAACTCAAGGTATGAGGCGGCCATGTCCTCAAGTAGAGGCTACACTGAAGAAAAAGTCTTCCATTCTCATTCGGGTTGTCGGCAGAATTTAGCTCCTTAGAATTGTGGAACTGAAGTCCTCACTTTTTTGCTTGCCGACAGCTGAGCACTGCTCCTGGTCTGGCCCTAGGGTCCCTGCTACAGGCTTTCCAAATTAGATCTCTTTATAAAGGAATGGACCAGTCTCTTTCAAAGGCTCACCTGTGTTGCTTAGTCTCCTCAACATAATCCCGTTTCCTAATGTCAAAGTAAACCAATGTAGAACCTGAATCAATCTACATCAGTGAAATTCCTTCACCTGTGTTGTAAAAGTGAATTAATCACAGAAGCGGTTTTGTTTTCCATAATCAAAGTCTCTAGCTGTGAGCTGTGGGCTTGCCTGTAGCACCAGCTGCTGTTCAGGATGCTGAGGTGGGAGGATATGGAGCTCAGGAGTCTAAGTTGGAGGCTGCAGTGTGTGATGATGGTGCCCCTGGACACCAGCTGGGTGTCAGAGTGAGACCCCATCTCTAAACAAGTAAACAAAGAAATAAGTAAATAGTCCTAGCCATAGTCATGGATAGAGAATTATACAAAGGTGTGTATCCAAGGGACCAGGAGGAATCTTGAGGTCCAATGTAGAATCTATTACTACAACGTTATTTGCTAAATTAGTATCATCCTTTTTCAATTCCTCATTTGTCCTACTTTTAATTTATGTTTATACTTATGACTCAATAATAAAAACCATAAGGCCATAGCCTTAAAGTAAATCTTGAAATTGGAGAGTATAAATTCTTTAAATTTGTTCTTTTTCAAATTTGAACACTTTTTTTTTCTTGCATTTTCACATACATTTTAGCTTATTTTTTATTTTTACCTGGTATTCTCTGACTTTATTAAACTTTATTTCTGGCATCTTTATAGTGGGATTATTAGGATTTTCTATGTACACAATCAAGTTGTCTGAGAATAAAGACAGCTTTTAGCTTTCTTTTCCAGTGTGCATGTGTTTGATGCATTTTCCCATCTAGTAAATTGTTTAGATTTTTCCAATGTTGACTAGAAGAGGCGATGGCAGAAATCCCTGTCTTCTGCAAAATCACAGAGAAAAATAAAATTAGTTTTTCAGCTGTAAATAAGTTATTGGTATTTTTTTTTAATCGTTCTCTGTATCAGATTAAGGAATTTCATCTCTACTACTAGCTTGCAGAGAGCTTTTTAGCATAAATAATGCTGAATTTAGCCATATGTAATTTTCTGGATCTATTGGGATCATTATGTGTTTTTGTTTCCTTTCTTCTGCACATATTATATAGTTTTACTTTTGAATATTAAAGCAACCCAGCAGTCCTGTTATAAAATCCATTTCATCATGTTATATCGTCTTTTAATATATTAGTTGAATCATATTTGCTACGTTTGTTAAAATGTATTACAGTGCTGCATCTATGTTTGGGAGAAACATTTGACTAGTTTTCTTCTTGTTTGGTCATGTAACACTGTTTTCATCAAATAGCTTGGAAGTATTTATACCTTCTCTATTTTCTGAAAGAGTTTTTATTAAATTGGTATTCTTTTCTCTTTAAATCTTTGGTAGAAATTTACCAGTGAATTTATCTAGGCTTAGTAACAATAAACTTAGAAATTGAAGTAGGCTTTCACTCAGTTTTGCTGTATTGATTATATTTGATGAAAGTAAATAATCATTTATTGCAGCTCCTTTTTGCGGATTCTAATGTATTCTGGCAAATGAAAGGGCCAGTGTTTGTTCTTTAGGGAGGTTATAGTTTTCTTGGACTTACAATATTTTTGGGTTTAATCGCATAATCGATAATGACATTTTAGGGTTTAAAAATGAAATGATTAGGGGCTAGGTATGGTGTGTCAAGCCTTTAATCCCAGCATATTGGGAGGCTGAGGAGGGCAGATCACTTGAGTCCAGCAGTTTGAGACCAGACTAGCCAACAGGGTGAAACACTGTCTGTACTGAAAATACAAAATTAGCTGGGCATGTTGGTGCATGCTTGTAATCCCAGCTACTCAGGAGGTTGAGGCATGAGAATTGCTAAACTTGTCAGGGGAAGGTTGCAGTGAGCTGAGATCACACCAGTGCACTCCAGCCTGGGCTAGAGAGTGAAACTCCATCTCAAAGCAATAAAAAAATAATTAAAAATAATAAAATTAAAAGAAATAAGCGTGAAACTATTAGAAAGGTAACATTTAGCAAAATACTGATATTTCATGCTAAGTTTACAGGTAAAGGAAATAACCAAAGTTTTAGAACTGCACAAAGAATATACAGAGAACAGAAAGCAAATAAGTTTGTAGGCATGATAAGTTCTTAAAGATTAGTGTTTCCTACATAGTCAGATAACTGTGTATCACTTTAAATAAGCCACCATATATTCATTACATCTGTATCAAATTTACTTAATAGTTTAATCAACTATTTTCTAATTACATAATTTGTATATATAGATTAAATTTCTTTAACATGTATACATCTGTGTGTATATGTGCACGTGTGTGTGTGTGTATGTGGTTGTATGAAAAGGTTTATCTGAACATATCCCAAAATTTTAGTACACACTACCAGTGCCATTATTCATGGCAGCTTGATGACACATTGTGAAATGCTAACAATGTTTATTAGTGAGAAACCTGAAGGACATTACAGTGACAGTGTAGACATCCTCAAATACCAGGTTGAAGAAGGCCAGTTTTTGTTCTTTAGATTATGGGACCAGGTGTGGTGTCTCAAGCCTTTAATCCCAGCATATTGTGAGGCTGAGGTGAGCAGATCCTTGAGTCCAAGAGTTTGAGACCACGCTGGCCAACAGGGTGGAACACCATCTCTACTGAAAATACAAAATTAGCTGGGCATGTTGGTTCATGCTTGTAATCCCAGATATTATTGCAGCAGTTGACGTTGATCCACCAAATTTTCTCTACAGGAGTTTGGCATACATAGACATACGCTTTAAACGACTGATCTTGAGAGGATAGAAGAATGACTAGATGGTGAGAATTCTGCTAGGCATGCAGGTAGGAAGCTACTATAAAATCTTTTGTCCTTTTATGACACAGACTTAAGTTAACTTGTTGATTATAATGATAGTAAAAATTATTAACTTAGGTTTAGTTTTGTTTACTTCAAGACAAGAAATTTAATAGTGAAATATATTGTTTCTATAGTACTCATGATAGATTTAACACATGACTTATGAAGAAGTGAGTGGTTAAAATAGATATTTTTATATTGCAAATCCACAGAAAGTCAATTTTATCTGAATTTTCTTAAAGCCAAGAGGAAATACGCCTGCTAAAATAATTTGCATTTTGTCAAGTAATTTTTTTTTTTTTTTTTTTTTTTTTTTTTGAGATGGTGTCTTGCACTGTAACCCAGGCTGGAATTCAGTGGCATGATCTCAGCTCACTACAACCTCTGTCTCCCAGGTTCAGCAATTCTTCTTCCTCAGCTTCCTGAACAGCTGGGACTACAGGCGCCCGCCACCATGCCTGGCTAATTTTTGTATATTTAGTAGAAACAGTATTTCACCATGTTGGCCATGCTGGTCTTGAACTCCTGACCTCATGATCCACCCACCTTGGCCTCCCAAAGTGCTGGGATTACAGGCATGTGCCACCACACCCGGCTGCCAAGAAATATTTTTAAAACTATGGTTATAGCTCATTTCTACAATTAAAAAAATATAATAAAAATATTTGTGATTTGAAAGACATGTATTTGAGTAAACTAGTTACAGTAAAAAGTAATTTATCAAATGTCTGGGAACAATTTTGAAGACATATGCAACATCTATATAAAGAAACTAGAGACTTTTGCAGAAGATCTTGATTTGAATAATCACATTTTGGGACTTAAAAATGCAACTATTCTAAAGATGTCATTTACTCTTAATTAAGATATAAATTTAATGAAATTCCAATAAGAATGCTAAGCAGAAACTTTTCTTAAAAGTGTAACAATTCATGGGAACATTTTATACTGGTATTTTGAGGCATTCTAAAGTGAAGCTAGCATAATTAAAAGCATGTGTTATTGGCAACATGACAAAATACAAGTTTCAGTAATGAGGCAAAATTACATGTAATAATTTGTTAGAGTAGTATGTAAAATCAGCAGAAATAAGTAGAATTTTTTTGTGCCTCATATTGATATAAGAGGCTAAGCTTTAGGGAGAATATTGTATTCATATACCATTTCATTAGTCAAAATAAATTTTAATACATAAAATATTACATGTAAAAAAATAACACCATAAGAACATTAGACATTATATCAAGGTAAATATTCTTGAAATAAAGGCTACATGCTTATAAAGGCAGAAACAAAATGTGGATAAAAATGAATGTGACTGGCCGGGCACTGTGGCTCCCGCCTGTAATACCAGCACTTTGGGAGTCCGAGGTTTGTAGATTACGAGGTCAAGAGACCGAGACCATCTCAGGCAACATGGTGAAACCCCGTCTCTACTAAAAATATAAAAATTAGCTGGGCATGGTGGCGCATGCCTGTAGTCCCAGCTACTCTGGAGACTGAGGCAGGAGAATTGCTTGAACCTGGGAGGCGGAGGTTGCGGTGAGCTGAAA